>CAUYQU010049239.1:0-48107 GCA_963574635.1 Cheracebus regulus | reverse complement strand
ACACCCGCCTATGAGTGAGAACATGCGGTGTTTGATTTTGTGTTCTTGTGTCAGTTTGCTGAGAATGATGGTTTCCAGGTTCATCCATGTCCCTACAAAGGACGCAAACTCATCGTTTTTGATGGCTGCATAATATTCCATCAAATGGGACCTAATAAAACTCCACAGCTTTGGCTGAGTCTTTTATAATGTAACCTCATCACCTTTCCAATGTTCCATTGGTTAGAAATCCCAGCTTCTGCCCACATTCAAGGGAAAGGGGTTATACAAAGGTGTGACTGCTAAGAAGTTAAAATGATGTGGGTCACCTTAGTGTCTATTTGCCACAACCATATATTTGAATATAATTTCAAAGAAAGACTGGAAAAGCATAAAGAATTGTGGGAATTGCCTGATAATTGAGGATGCTTATCCACCATGCTTGTAAGGCTTACATTAAACAAGCCTAACTTACAGAGAAGGTCTTTTAAAATGGATTATATGACTTCACTTATTGAGAAAAGCTATCCGACTTGTCTTTGAGGGGGTAAATAATAAAAAATACAGATATTAAATACTCTTTCTCCAAAACAATTGCTGGAATATTATCTAACAGAAAAGCCCAGCAGGCCTGATTCAAACTTGATGTGAACACAGACTGCTTTCAAATGAGTAAATTTTAAACTGATTTTTCAGATGAGGAAACTGAAACACGAGGGTTAAGTCCCTTTTCCAGAGTCACACAGCTAGAGAATTTTGGAGCAGGAATTCAAATCCAGGCAGCTGGCTTCAGACCTCATACTATTAAACCTGACATTAAACTTGACATCCATCTTACATGCAAATGTTACTCTTTCTACCAGGAAAATGACACATTTAAAAAACCTAGCTCAGATATTACTTCCGACCCATCAACAAATTTCCTGGACACACTAAGCAATAGAGTTAATCACACCATCCTGTAGGTACTACCCACAGTACCCGGGCTCTATCACATTGTAATGCAATAGGTGTGTTCACACTCCCGGGCTCTATCACATTGTAACGCAGTAGGTGTGTTCACACTGCTTATCTCTCCTAGCGAATAGTTAATTCATTGAAGCATGGCTGTGTTGTGTGTCCGCTTATCCTTAGTGAATGATGTAGTGCCTTGTGCATAGAAAGAAATTAATCTTGATGCCTTTCAAGTTGTACCCCAAACAGTCAAGCCATGTTGATTGAAAAGTAGTTTCTCAGTTTGAGAGATTACCACATCACAGTATTTGAAACAGGCTTGTATCCTTGGGGCTCTGTATTGAGGACATTTTCTTCATAGGATTCTAAGGTCTAATGACTTGGCCTGATCCTAACCTAATCCTTTAGAAAGCTAGAGAATAAAATTAAATATGTTTTTCACTTTTCCAGTGGAGTAAGCAGGGTTTTACTGTGCTTCTTGAATCATTGTCACACTAGTAATCTCTTCAAAAGTGAATTTGTTCTGGAAAATAATGGGTTAGAGGCCTCTGTGGAGGAACACAATAGTGGAATATTTTGAAATAATTGTAAAGCAAAACAGATAATTGTGTTTTCAAGCTCTTTGAAATATATATGTAAGATGTTATGTGCCTGAGGTTGAACAAAAAGATAAATAGTTACAGTCATTACCCAATAATGTGCCAATTATAAATAGCATTGTGTGTACATGTCCTCTATTATAAAATCAGAACTGGATGAAAAAGATCATAATCATGTTAATAATTTGATTTGCTTCATTCATCTTTTGAATTATCTTTTCATAACATTAGAAACTGTGTTATTTCCTTCTGGAAAGTAGAACGGTGCATGTGAGGAGAATGTTTTTGTGTTAATCAATGCTGACAAGAATATTCTACTTAAAAAAATAAAAGAAACAGAAGGTAAGCAGGTTGGGGGTTGGATGAGAGACAAATGAAGAAGACCAGATTGAAATTATTAGTTGCCAGCAATATATCTATTGACTTTTTATGTTTTTAGAATTACCTCTATTAGCTTCCCAAAATACAGCTGTTTACAGTGATTGATAAGTTCCCATGCTTTTAAGCTTATTCACATCCATTAGTTCTTCCTTTTTCCCCTGTTAAAAATCTGAGGCTGTCAGATTGAAGTAGCATGATCAGCTAATGTTCCTGCCAGATTCAAAGCATGTCCCCAGGGGTGGCAAAAGTATTCTAAATCTCAAAGAAATGGCTTTTTAAATGTTGCCTGTTGACACTGGTCACTCCATTTGCTGTATCAGAAATGTTGAAATAAATATCAGACAATTATAGAAACAGGATTTTGATGATCAATTTACTAAAACATTTCCTGTTTAGCCCAAACAAAAGAAGGTATTTGGAATTCACTATTTTATATAAGACTTTTATCTAAAATAGTATATAGTATATTTTCAAAATTGGTTAAATAATTTTCTAGCTTTTGCTTCAGGTTTACTAATGATTATTTACTTTATTCCCTCTAGCATTTGATCATTTTCTTGCAAGCTGTTTTTTTTCTTTCTCCTGTAATAGTTTTGGAGTTTCTGCCTTAGCACATTTAGGCACATTTTGTAGGAACAAAGGCAAAAGGTATTAAGGAGAGGAAATGATTTCTAAAATGTAAATTCCAAAGACAGTGAATATTAAAAGTGTTTGCCAGTCCTGTCTCTTAGAGAGCACAGAACTCACATGCTTTTATAATGATACAGGATAAATCACATCATTTCCTGCTCCATCACCAGAATATTATTATATAAATTAGATCATTTTTTTAAAAAGAACATGGTCCTAGTGTAGAACAACAGCAAAAGCTGGGCGGGGGGCGGGGCGGGGAGATGGAGTGCACCATGAGGAATGTATGAGGAGCAGAAGTCAGTCCCTTTACTGATTTGGTTCATGTGCAAAATAATTGATAAATAATTGCATATATGTGAGACTCCTGGTATTTTCCAAATCAGCTGGCAAAATTGTGTTATTCCCTACCCTCTGCTGGCTTTCATGGAATCTCTGCTCTCCTTTTCCTCCATTCTCTTACTCTAATTCCTGACCACTGTAATCCAACACTCTGAGGTTTTAGGGTTTGGATGATTAAGGTTACCCATGGAATTGTTTAGAAATGTAGACCTGTAATGGAGAGGGTAGAGAATGAAGAAATAGAAGCTGCATAGAAATAGTCAATACTGAGGTCAGGTGTGATGGCTCATGCCTGTAATCTCCCAGCACTATGGGAGTCCGAGGAAGGCAGATCACTGAAGGTCAGGAGTTCGAGACCAGCTTGGCCAGCATGGTGAAACCTTGTCTTTACTAAAAATACAAAAATTATCCAGGCTTGGTTGTGGGTGCATGTAATCCCAGCTACTCAGGAGGGTGAGACAGGAGAATTGCTTGAACCTGGGAGGCAGAGGTTGCAGTGAACCAAGGTCATGCCATTGCACTTCAGCCAGGGCGACAACAGTGAAACTCCATCTCAAAAAAGAAAATAGTCAATACTAAGATCTGGAAACTTAGAGCATTCATGAATATTGCATCCAAAGAATATTTTGTACTACATCTTATTCATTATACAAATCAAGCAAATCAGCACACCCTATTGTGCACATGTGCCACTATATAGGTCAATGGGGTGAAAGAGCTGCTCAGAAATAGACATGCAATTTTGTTATCAGATACTCTGGAGAGGTTTCTCTGGGAAAGTGGCATCTGAAGAATATACGGATGTTAACCAAGTGAAGCAGGTGAGTTTGGGGAAAAAAGCATTCCAAGAAGAGGGAACAGCATGCAGGACAACTAAGGAGCAAGGGAGACTAGAATACTTTGATGAAGTCAGAAAACACTCTGAGATCATATGAAAGAGAAGGGTGGACAGCAGATTATTAAGGTCCATTTAGACCATGTTTAAGATCCTGGACAGCCTCCTTAAAATAATAAGGAGCCTCTAAAAGTTTGAAGAAGGGCATTGACATGCTCAGATTTGCCTTTTTACACAATCACTCTGACTTCTGCCTGGAGCAGCATATAAAGGGGCTGAGCACAATACTAAGTGGCACATAGGAGCTTAAATGTTAAATAGCTCTTATTGAAATAAGGTGATGGGGATGGGAGTGCATTTTTTCTCTAGGTTACCACAACAGAGTATGGTGAACTGAGTGGCTTACAATAACAAAAATCTTCTCTCACAGTTTGAGATGGAGGTTGCAGCAGGTCATGCTCTCTCTAAAGGCTTTAGGGAAAAGTCTGTTTGATGTCCTTCTCTTGGCTTCCAGTGTTGCTGGCAATCCTTGGAACTCCTTGCTTGTTGGACACATCACTCTGTCATCATGGTGCTCTTCCTGTATGTCTTCACCTTACCTTCTCCCTGTATGTCTCTTCAGTGCCTCTTCTCCTCTTCCCACAAAGACCCCAGTCACAGTGGAATAGAGCCCACCCTGATGACCTCATCTTAACTGATTACATCTGCAAATATTCTATTTCTAAGTAAGGTCACATTCATAGGTATTTCGGATTACAACTGCAATATATCTTTCTTGGGGATACAGGGGATTATTGAAAGGAAGTGAGATGACAGGTAGTGCAAAGGAACCATGTAAAGGTTTTAAAATATATTTTTAGTGGTAGACTCAACAGGACTTGATTAAGTGAGTGTTTAGGGATGGAACAGAGTCATGGTTGACTTCCGGGTTTCTTCCAGATGATGATGCCATTTATTGAGACACAAAATCCAACAGATCAAGTAAGTGGTGGGTTGAGCTCGGGTTCATTTTTTGACATGCCAAGTTTGATCTGTCTGTGAAATTTTTATGTGGAGCTGTAGATTTGGTGGTTAAAAAATGCCTTTGGAATTCAAATGAGAGATTTGAGTTGGAGAGATAAGTGTGGGAGTCATTTCTATTTGAGTTATAATCAAACCTATGCAAGTAGATAACTTTCCTCAGCCAGATAATGTTTAGTCAGAACAGAAGAAATCCTGACATCAACATTAAGCATTTTAAAGGACAGTGTGGACTATTTCAGACTCATGTGAACAAAAGGGACCAGGCTAACTCTGCCATAAGAGAAAACAAACAAGAAACACAGAACATAAAAACAATGGTTTTTAAAACAAAAAACATCAGGCAACCAAGGAGAGAAAAATGAGCAAATACATTGAGCCCAACAATTTTCTCAGATTACCTAAATTCAGGTAAAAGACAAGACTGTCTGCTCTCAATATTTCTTTGATATTGCAATTTTCATTGATAGTAGTAAGGTAGGAATAAATCAAAGGCATCCAGATTGGATAGGAAGAAATAAACTGCTTTTATCTGTAGACAATATCATGAACTATACAAATAACTATGAAACATATAAAAAGCTATTAGAACTAATACATGATTTTAGTGAGGTTTCAGAATTCAAATTTAATATTTAATATTAAAATTATTTTATGCAGGAATAAAGAACAATATGAAATTGAATTTTTAAAAAATGATACTTCTAAGAGCAAAAAAAAATACAAAATACTTCCAGATAAATCTGACAAAATACGTGAAAGTTCCATGTTAAAAATAGAAAATCACTAAGAAAAAGTTAACGATTACCTAAATAAATGCAGAAAGATACACTTTTAATGGGTCAGAAGACAGTATTCTTAAGATGTCAGTTGTCCCCAAACCCATCTATATTTTCCATGTAATCCCAGCAAGCTACACTGTAGAAGTTGACAAGTTGAATTTTAAAATCCTATGGAAATGCAAAGGACTTATTATAGCTGTAACACTTTTCTAAAATAACAAAACTGGGAATAAGTATAATTTTAAGACCGGTGTTAGTGTTAAGATAGACAAATAAATCAATAGGATGAAATAGAAAATAAAAAAAAAAAAAAATAGACCTATACATATATGGACAACTGATTTTGGCCAAAAGGCAAAAGAAACTTTTTGGGAGAATAGTAATATCATATTTTCAACAAATGATGTTGGAACAACTGGATGTTCATTACGAAACAGTTAATCTTTGATCTATATTTAAAATTTAACTCAAGTTGGATTATAGACCTTAAATCTTAAACTATAAAACTCATGAAAGAAAACATGAGACGCTTCATGGGTTAGCATTTAGAAAGATATATTAGAAGCAACAGAAAGGAAACATGATCCATGCAAGAATAAATTGGATAAATTGGACTTTAAACAATTGTAATAACAAAAAATAACAAACAAACGAAAAAGAACATCTGCTCTTAAAAAGTCATTGTTAAGAGTATTAAAAGACAATTCTCCATGGCCTATGAGAAAATATTTACAAATGATATATTTAATGTAAGATTTGTATCCAGAAAGTACAAAGAAACCTCAATACTCAATAAGAATAAATAAATAAATAAGCAAAAACTTTAGCTGACCACTGGAAAAAAATATTGGTAGAGAACATGCATATGAAAAGATGCTCAATATCATTTGTCATCAGGAAAATGCGAATGAAAGCATCATAAGAGAGCACTGCACACTTTTTTTAATGTCTAAAACTAAATATGCTGACCATATCAAATGTTGGTGAGAATATGGAGAGACTGGAACACTCATATCCTATTGGTAGAAATGCAGAATGATTCAATTACTTTGAAAAGCAATGAAACAGATTCCTTAAATAAAGGGTAATCTATCCAACTGCTATTTGATCTATTCAAGTGATCTAGTATTTACCCATGGAAATAAAAACATCTGTTCAGTATTAGACTTCTACGCAAATTTATCACATCTTTACTTACAGCAGCTGAAACCTGGAAACAACTTTAATGCCCGTCAACAGAGGAATGGATAAAGAAATTGTGATGCAATGAAATGCAACTCAACAAAGATGATCCTAAAAATAATCATACTAAGTGAAAGAACGCAAACAAAATAGAGCAAACACTCTGCATTCTGTTTATACCTTACTCCAGTAAATGCAGACTAATACACAATGAAAGAAATTACTTATTTGAGAACTGGAGAGAGGAAAGAGGAGGGAAAGAGGTAGATAAGGAAAAGGAGGAGGGGAGTTTAAAAGGAGCATAAGAAAACTTCAGGGAATGATAGATTTGTGGTAAACATTACTGTGGTAATGTTTTTAGGATATATTCACATGTAAACACTTATCCAGTTGTACATTTTAAATATGTACAGTTTAGTATGCCAATTATACCTCCATAAAGTTGATAAAAATAAGTTTCTATCTCCAAGTTCACAATTTCATATTGAACTCTTAAAGACTTACATGAAGGTCAAAGCTGAGGAGCTGGCAAAAGAGACTGAGAAAAAGAGCAAAGTGATAGAGAACAAGGAATGAGAGCTCCCACAGAAGCTAAGAGTAGGAATGACACAATCCTTCCTTATGCTGTGTAGAAGTTAAAATAAAAATAAGAATTAAAAAATATCATTCGATTCAAAAATAACAAAATGGACGAATGAAAAAGAATTTGTTAAATGAATCACAAGACAAAGGAAAATTGGTTGATTGAGAAATAAGGAAATAGAAGTTGCAAGTAATATGGTCTGGCTGTGTCCCTACCCAAATCTTACCTCGAATTGTAGCTTCCACAATTCCCACCTGTTGTGGGAGGGACCCAGTGGGAGGCAACTGAGTCGTGGGGGCCGGTCTCATGATAGTCAATAAGTCTCATGAGATCCGATGGTTTTATAAAGGGGAATTTTCCTGCACAAGCTCTCTCTTGCTCGCTGCCATATAAGAAGTCCCTTTGCTCTTTATCTTCTGCCATGATTGTAAAGCCTTCCCAGCCATGTGGAAATATAAGTCAATTAAGCATCTTTCCTTTATAAATTACCCAGTCTTAGGTATGTCTTTATTAGCAGTGTGAGAAAAGACTAATACACCAATTATAAAAAGTATTAAGAGTTTGTCTTTTAAAGGAAGAGAAGAGAAAAGAGGGAGGGGAGGGGAAGGGAGGGGAGGGAGATTGTTAGCTGAAGGGTAAAGGATTCTTGCTATTAAGGTATTAGAGCCTAGAACATTTAAATACTGATGAGAAGGATACAATGGAGAGCAAAAATTTGAATCAATGGTTTGTTTCCACTACCACAGAAAAGGATGGAATCCAGAGGTTTTGTAGAGAGATGAGTTTTCCTCATGGGAGAGATAAGAGCAGATGGGGCTGAATGCTGGATCCTAAGGGTGGGATATGAAGGGAGTCTGCTTTTTTATGGCTATTACTTTTGCTTTGATCTTGAAGGAAATGATGTCTGCTGAGATTTAAGGGTTTGGACAGGAGGATTAGAGTTTTGATGAATAAAAACATATATGAAATAGCCACTTCAGAGAGTGGGACAGACAGTATGTGTTTTGGTTTAGACCAGGGTTCCTGGAGTTACAGGGGTTTGAATTCAAATCCTAACTCCTACACTCACCTATAGTACTGTGAACAAGGAACAGCACCGAGCTAAGACCCCAAATCTTCTTTGAAGTGGGATGATAATGGCTTGTTCACCATAGACTTGGGGGTAATAAATGAAAAATACTTTATTTCAACTATTTTCACAGGTCCTGACACGGTTTTGAATAAATTGTGCCCAAGATTATTGCTGTTATAAAGCAAAATGAAAAAACACAATGGCTCTATTAATATGCACCTTTACATCCTGTAAAGAAAGGTTTCCAAATAATACAGTACTAAGAAGAAGAGTATTGTTTGATATGGAGATCCACATCATTAGGTTAACATGGAGAGATGTTGTTCAAAGAGGAAGCTGGTTTAGATGCTGTGATAATTTTAGGCATCAATTGGACTGGATTAAGGAAATACCTAGAGAACTGGAAAAGCACGACTTTTGGTGTTTCTGTGAGGATGTTTCCAGAGGACTTTGACATCTGCGTCAGTGGACTGAGAGGAAGATCCCTCCTCACCATGGGCAGGTGCCATCTCATCAGCTGTTGGCCCAGATGGAACAATAAGATAGAGGAAAGAATGTGTGTGTGTCTCTCATTCTTAGGGCTGGAACTTATTCTTCGTTCTCTGCTCTTGGACAACACAACTCTACTTTTTGGACTCTGGGACTTCACACTAGCACCTTACTTCCCACAGCCAAGTAGTTACTCCTTGGATCTTGGTCTGAGATTTACACCATTGGCTTCCAGGGCCACACTATCCCATGCCAGGATCTCCAGCTTGCAGATGGCTTTCTGGAGGCTTTTCAGGCGCTATAATCACATGAGCCAATTCTTATAACAAATGCTCTCTTTATGTCTCTCTCTCTCTCTCTCTCTCTCTCTTTCTCTTACCATCCACCCATCCATCCATCCATCCATCATCTATCCATCATCTGTATCTATTTTATTGGTTCTGTCTCTCTGAAGAACCATAATACAGATGCCAGCAAACCAAAACCAAGTGGCAAATGTCGACCATTGAAATTCCTCTCCTTCCTCAATGACTCTTAGGAATCACAATCACATGTAAAGCTCTATGTAATACTCAAGCCAGAAAAGGTAAAATGTTATACGCACTAGTTCACATAGCTCATTTAATTACCAAGATCTACCATTATTCAAATACTGATTTAAAAAATAGCTTCCAAAAGACTAAAATCATTGATTTTTATTTAGAAGAAAAAGAAATTTTAATGACAGGCAATTTTAATCTTACTATTTCAATTTATAAGATGTGACTTGCTGAGAATTTTTAGGTGCTGAAATGATAAATACTGTGTGTTATAAAATATTTTGTCATAATGACCTATTATTCTGACCTACTTTATTTTCAGGGGTCCTTATAGATAAAGGAGTTTATAAAGGTTTCTGCTAAAGAAGACATCAGAGAAAAAGAGGACAAGATAAACTCTTTCTATGAGTTTCTTAAAATTCACAGAAGTAGTCTGTACTGATTTAAATGGTATCCCCTCAAAAGTCATGTCATTTCCATAACCCCAGAATGTGCCCTTATTTGGAAACAGGGTCACTGCAGATGTACCTAGTTAAGATGAGGTAATACTAGAGTAGAATAGGCCCTACATCCGATATTGCTGATGTCTTTCTAGGAAGAGGAGCAGAGCCACAGGGAATGGTGGACATGTGAAGACAAAGGCAGAGACTGAGTGATGTGCCTCCAAGCCAAGGAAGGTGGTGCCTTGCCGGCCACCACCAGGAGGTTGGAGAGAAGCGTGGTGCAGATTCTTTCTCTAGTGGGAACCAGCCTGCTAGTGTGTTAATTTCAGACTTCTACCCTCCAGAACTGTTGAGACAATAAATTGCCTGAAACTAATTTAAGCCACTAAGTTTGCAGGAGTGTATTATGTATTATGTCAGCCCTAAAAAGCTAATACAGAGTCCTAAAGAATTCCAATAAAGGTGTCAGGAATTATAGATTACAGACAATACTGATAGGACCTTCTAGCATTCTTACACTTCTGTAATGTCTGTTGCTCATTTGGTCTTTCCTATTTTGTTTTTATTGTGATTAGCAAAAAAACCACTGGGGAAAAAAATGATGAAATAATACCAACAGAAACAAAGCTATGTACTTGTTTTGGGAAGCAACTTAGAAAGGAAAGATGGGGGCAGTGTTCTAAAAGGCGAGGAGAAATTTATAGCGATGATAGACTCTCCATAGTCTGTGCACCACTGAATTCTGAGAACTGTGGACCAAACCTAAGTATATGTTAGTGCCCAGTAAGTAGTTGAATGAAAGGATGAGTCAACAAATAAATGAATCAATGAGTTAATCAATCTGTGAGACAAGAAGCAACACAAATGAGTAGACAACAGTGGGTTAGTTTGACTAAAAATAGAAGATCACTCATTTTTTGAGCTAACAATTATGTGACCATCTGCTATTTGCCAGGCGTGGTTGTTGGCATAATGGAATAGCAAAGCAAAGTCCTGTTGTCAAGGAGCATAGACTCCTGCAGTTTAGCAGCAGGGCATAGGAAGAATCAGTTTCTGCCATTTTTTAAAATTATGTTTAATTGGAATATAGTTGGAGTCAAGTTGCTCAGAAACAAAGCAAGATAAATTAATTGGTTTAAAATATCTTTCACACTGCCCTTCATGGAAAGTGTAGAGAAGGGTCTAGTCTCTAAATGTAGGCAACTTGAGACTCCCTTTTCCTGTATTTCTTTAATCCCTGTGCCCCAAAAGTTGTAATCAGTCTATTATTGAACAGAAAATAGTGTCCTTTCTCTTTTGTATTTTATATGAGCCCCTAAGAAAAGCTGCTATTGTCCTAGTTTGTAAAAGTGCAAATGGGTGAGTATGCATCTACTCTGTTTAGTTGGAAAATTAGCCCAAGTTTCAGTACTCCTCAATTCCAATTGATTGTTGAACATATACTAAGGGAAGCTTCCGTACAGACCAGTACACCACACAATTGCAGAAATTCTCTAATTAAAGAAACACACTGTGATCTTCCTGGTGAATCTGAAGAAAAGTTTTTTTTTTGGATAAATGCATCTATATAAGATGCATTTGTGTAAAAAAAACAATCTTTTTACATTGAAGTGCAGCTGTATTGTTAGATGTTGTTCTAAGAAAGCTCAGCTTAAAATTTCTTATTGGTTGCTTTGGCTTAAAATAATTGCCTCACTGGATGGTCAGAAACGACCAAGAAACCAAATATAGTTCATAGTACTAACTGTCATTCCAGACGGTTAAATAATACTGCACAGTAGAGATCTTTTGAAAAAAAATATTTTAAATGATAGATTCTATTTTGGTTTGAGGCAAAGTCTTAAACATAACAAGTTAAATAAATTTTTTATGAAATTTTACAAGCAAAAGAATTAATGTTCAAGATACAGAATCATGCCTTTTAGAAATGACTCTCATGATATTCTATTATTTTAAAAACTATGTGACTATTTTTAGGAATTAAAATTGCCCTGGTAGACACGTGATAGATGCCTATCTCACAAATCATCTTTTTCTATCATACATAAATTTTGTAAATGTTTTAGTTTATGGGGTTTTAAAATTTTGTGTGTGTGTTTGATTGTTTGTTTTAGACAGGAACTTGGGACCATCTCTGTCACCCAGGCTAGATTGCAGTGGTGTGATCCAGGCTTACTGCACTCTCCCTTGTGGGTTCAAGGGATCCTCCCTCCTCAGCTTCCCAAGTAGCTAGGACTATGGGCATGCACCAACATGCCTGGCTAACTTTTTAATTCTTTGTAGAGATGGGGTCTATATTTCTCTGGTTGGTCTTGAACTCCTGGGCTCAAGCAATCTCTCACTTTGGCTTTCCAAAATGTGGGATTACAAGCATGAGCCAGTATGCCTAGTGAGTTTATAATTTTTACATTCAGTTCATTTTTATATGACTTGCACTTGAGTAGAATTATTTTTATAACCAATATATTTTAGGTATGTAACCCAGAAGTAAATCACTACTGAATCTGCACTGGAGGTAATATAATCTTGAGAGAGTAAAAACTGTGTTTGATAGACTGCACCAAAGGTAGGGTGTCACAGGCTTGAAGAGCCTCAGTGAGTTTGGGAATAACGGGCGAAGACTCTCTGTCCTTCCAGATCCCAGGTCTGGTAGCAGTATGGTTTTAAGTTCCATCTGTTGGAAGTCTCAGCTTCTAACATAAAGGTTTGCTTTCTACAAAACGAGCCTGATTGGAAAGATGTAAGATACCAGGTGAGAGGGAGAATTGGAGGAAGCAGACAGGAGACAGTAAGAGAAGGGTGATGTTATTCTTCCGCTGACTTGTGGGTACTAATAAATTTCATCAGAATGTTGCTAAGGATTCCTCAGAACAATTGACAAAGATAACTGGAAGAAATAGAGGGCTATTAAAAGCTCATGGGTGCTGACAGGAACCCCTGGAGGGTGGTGGGCTGGGAACACATAAGCTCTGCAGGGGGTGAGGGAACTGTGCTTGACACCAATCAAGGGAAGCCTAGAGAAACTGAGGCAGGGACTGGAATGGTGCTGAGACTCAAACATTTTGAGGGCCACCAGGTAATTTAACTCAATAATATGTCTTGGGTATAAGGAAATTAGGAATAATTGGAACTGTGGCTGGCCAAAAATTTCATACCCTATTTATAGCCATTCATCAGATTTAGAATGAGGTAAAGGAAGGATTCTTTTTATTATTTTTTAAAATACACACTTCATTTTTTACACCCACGTCATAAATCATCTAGAGGGAGAATTAGGCCTGTGGACCTCCCTTTCTGTAGTACCTCATAAGTAATTTTTGTAAGACATGTTTTTTGGTACAAGTGAATGTTTTATAAAGAAAATGCTTTTTTTTCATTTTCTATAAAAATATCTCTGGGTGAAAATTGGTAAGAGACCTAATTATTGTATCTTTACATAACTAAATTTAGTCTATGTAAAAATTCAAAACATAGACATTTGGAAATGACTTTCTCCTCTCAGTACTGAAGTTGGGAGGGAGAAGAAAACAAAGAGAAATTCCAGTGCCTGGATATTCCCAGGCTAATTTCTAGACAAGTGAGTTTTGATAAGTTCGAGTTTCAGATAAGAATTCCTTTTTTCTTCTCTTGTTAGTTTTTCCAAATGTGAGTAAAAATGTCTCTGAAAGAGCCAGAAAAATATATATTAATATGGAGAATTACTGTGGTAAGATTTTAGTAAATTAGTATGAGAATGCGACCCTCCAATAAATATTACTTAGAGTTAATTTAATAGTCCTCTTCCCTATCATAACCCATTTAAAAACATGGATGTATATGTGTCCATTCATAAAAATTTAGTGTGCAGTTCTTAGTTTTTCTTTATGTAAAACATACAAAATAAATGTGAATAATTGAAGCCATTACACAGAATTTTCCTCCTAAATTCTGTAAATAGATATTCCAATAAAGGCACTTCCAACATCTTACTTTCTGTTTCTGTGGTCAAGCTCCTCTCCCTTTCTAAATTTGCTTAGAGGATCTCATAGGACCTAACTCCTCTGACAAGGGGATCATTTTAGCACCAACACTACAAAAGCTTCTGTGTTCATAGGGAAATATCCTCTCATGAATTAAATTTAACTGCTTTAGTACTCCCATTTAGCCACCTGATAAATCCACTTGAGCTATCTTTTGGGGAGAGAGAGGTACATGGGAACAATAACACTTCCTTTTTGAACAGTTTAATAAAGCTTTGTGAGATTTCAAGATGAAAGATAATGTGTAATGCTGATAGTCCCCTCCAAAGCTCTGCATTCATGGATCCAATTACGTTTTTTTTGTCATGGTAAAAGCCACAGTGGATATATTAAATGAGAGTGTGGCTTAAGAATGAAGGCCCAGGAGTCTGGAGATCTGGTTTCTAAGGTTGACTTAACTTCTGCTTTCTTATCTCACTATAAGTATGCAGCTTAATGTCTTTACCTCAGTGTCTCCTTCCGTAAAGTGCCCAGCAAATAGCCAAGAAATTCTTTTAAAATGACAGTGCAAATTGCCATTTAGAATCACCTTGGAATGTCTAGAAAAAAATGAGGTGAGGGTTCAAAAAGGGAAATACAATCTTCTGCTTAATTTCAGATTTATCATAAAGTTCATCTTTTACTTTTTAAAAGTCATGAGATTTCCAGAAGAGGAGTGACATTTTCAAAGCCGTAAGGACGCTTGTGAAGAACACTCCTTCAACTATTCTTTATTTTTCACCAAAATTTTGACTCTGGCTTTTCTCCAACTTCCTCTCTTTCCCAATTCCCAATTCCAACTTGAAAAGAGTAATTGCAATGTTAACTTTTTTCATTCTGGAGTATTTCCTTGCAGCTTATTTGTTTCATATAATTGTAAATGTATGCATGTCAGATTTTGTTTCAGATATACGTGATTGCTGGTTTTAGTCAGTCAATCCTCAATCCCTTAAACGGATTCATTTAGCTGTGAAATAATTGATTATGAATTTGTAGCATTCTCTAATTTCATTTTAAAATTCAAGTTCATAGAACATTGCCATTTATTGATTATTCTGTTGCCCTTCGCCTTGAGATGATCTTGAAGAAGCAGAATAGTGCCATTAGTAAAACAACATCCATGTATTACAAATGACCATGCTCTTAAAATACACACACACACACCACACACACACACATACCACACACACATACCACACACACACACATGCACCACACACACACCACACACACACCACACACTCACACACATGCACACAGCTTCTAGTAATAAACCATGTTTTGAGTAAAATCTTTTGAAAGATGTTTAGCAAACCAAAACCATTTGTCTTCCTATGTGATGCCTGTAGTTATATGGTTTAGATGTTTACTGAAGGGCTTGCGGAGTATCATAGCCCAATTGGGATTATTCTCAACATGCCAAAGATTCATTCAGCATAAATAAATAATTTCATTACTTATAATAAACAAAGTTATCATGGAAAATTTTATAACCCAATAAATAGGATGTCATAGAAATATTCAACATAGATAAATAAAATATAGACATAGTTTAAATTAGACTGTCTGTTGTAGAATTGTACAGTCTAACTTGAACTCTCTCTGGCCAGGTAAGTTTCTAGCATGAAACTTCACAGGATCATACCTACAGGGTATTCTTGTCTAATTCCTTGTTCCAAAGAAAAGTTTGATAGGGAAGTTGAATAATTTAGCTTCCTTTTAGAGATAGTAGAACTTATTTAAGTAGCTTTCCTGTAGTACAAAGATTAGGCAGCCCTGATTGGAACTCTAGATTGAAAATGAGTAGAAATAACCTCTTACAGAACACATCTAAATTTAACTTTGCTTCACACCAATAAACTGTAGCCTCTACTACTTTATAGACAGATTAAAGCTCATCAGTATGACTAAAAATCACTGTGGAATTACTCTGTAATAGTTCTGTTGCTATGCCTATAAATATAATTTCACTGAGTGACTTCCATTTTCTAGCTGCTTGGCTATACTTTTTTGGTGTGGCAAACTAAATGGCTTTAGGAATACGGTAAATGACAGATTTAAATAGTCTCGGATAAAACATGAAAGTCAAAATTAAATTATGTGGTTAAAAAATTGATTCTTTTCAGAACAATTAAAAAATTATCATTTTGCAATTGATTTTAATTTAATGTTTATACTATTCTAAAAAGCTAAAAAACTGAGTTTCACTTATACTCATAAAGCCTAACATATAGAAAATAAAAACATTAGGGGAAAAAAATCCCATTACCTAAGTGAATACATAAATAAGTGATTATCATAAGAGGCAAAAGAAAGGCAGACAGCATCAGATATTGTAGTCTGGCAGAGCTTGAGTACTAGGTGGTCAAACAGTGGAAAATAATCTGGGAAATAGTTTTAAGTGTTTTATATTTAAAACACCTACACACACACAGGTAGGCTGTGTGAAATTTACATGCTATTGTTGTGTATGGACAGGCTTATTTTTCACATATTTCTCTCTTAGTAGCTTATAGTTTTAAAGAGAGACACAGAATTATCACCCAAGATGCTTGAAAAAAATGGGTATTTTGAGTGCAATCCATATTTACTGATAATATTTGACCTGGAAATCTGAAAATTTAACAAACTTTCCTAGTAATGTTTATAAAAAACAAAATTCAAGAAAATCTACCAAATGAGAAAATACAAAGAAGCCAGTGGATACTTTTTTTAAAAAAAAAGTTCTAAAATGATTGCTATGTTATAGACAAATGAAGGATTTTTGAGCTAGAAAAAAGTTCAACATAAGGTATAATTTAATATTTAAAAATTCCAGAGAAGTTGCCTTCATACATTTCAAGATTAGCATTTAGCTTTCTCATGGTTAAAAGTTAAAAATGAAGAAGATACATGCTCTGCATAGGGCTGAGGAAGGGTGAGGGATCCAAGGACATAATTATCTCCATAAATGTGTTTGTACCACTTACAAACAGGTCTCCTCACGCCCTTTCTTCCATCTTTCTTTCCTTGTTACCTTCTCTCTTCCTTCTTCTCTCTGCTTTGCTGCAGCAGTATTTAAATGGATATATAATACATATTACCTCTATCACATCTTTTAAGATACATGTTGGTTTGACGATTGTATAGCAATTGCAGGAATTGTCCATTTTACTTAATTTTTCACAGATTTATGGTTAAAACAAAATTCGCTCAGAGACTCACATGTCATCTGTTACTTGAAATATACACATCTGTGTTTTGAGATTAAGCCCAAATGAAGGATGGCTTCTCTCTCTGGATCAGACTATACTTCGAGTCATTTAATTACAGTAAGACAAAAATATCAAGGTGGCAAGAAAAAATTAACTGTGGCGCCTCATTCTTTATTCCCCATGAAATGGACTGCCCATACCATAGTTACATAACACATGCATCGCCTTTCTAAAGCTCCAAACCTCACGATAAAATGGTCCATTTGTCCCTTCCCTGTGAGAGTACTGGAAAGTTTCCTCTTCTCTATCAAAGGGCCTTTCCTCCTGTGCTGACCACAAGGCAATTTTTTAAGGGCATCTTAAGTTATATTCGTATTTTCTGAGCTCTTAGATAAGGTTAAATTTTCCTTCGATTTTGATGTGGAAAGAGAATGGAGTATGATAGTGAATGCAGGGAGAAGTTGTGAAAGACTGTGAAATGAGCTGTAAAGATTACTAAATCACCTGACTAGCAGAGTCTTCCAAGATTTCTCTGCCTTTCATCATCTTTGAGCTATTTTACAACTCTGTAAAATTTTTAAAATATGATATAAATGCAATTGACTTTCTTCCAGAAAAATGCAGTTATTGTGTCCAGTGAAAATGCTATTGATTATTTCTCTGTGGATAGACCAGTTTCACATACTTATGATTTTAATATGCCTTTGAATGAGTTCTAATGTCTTATTGTTTCTCTTATTAATTGAGTAAAATCTTTGATTTTTGTTTATGATATAGTTGGATGCGCTTACGATGAAATGTTTTTGAATGTCTTATCATGTAGTAAAACTCACCTTCTAGACAAATAGCACTCCCTTTCTGATTTTCCTGTAAGTAACAAAAACTTATTTGAAATACTGAGCCCATTGATTTATTTTAGATATGAAAGCATGAGCATTTCCTAGAAGTCCTCTTGGTATTATCTAGGCAAATTTTATATCAAATCTGTCCTAATATGTTATTTGTCCTGGAACTGGTTCTTCGTCCAAATTCTATATCATTTATTCCATTCCTCTATCCTTCATTTCATCAATATAAAGTGCATTTCCCACACATTACGTTTGATCAATATTATTCTCTGTATAATTGCTTTAACTCAATTATCAAACACTATTTTAAAATTTGAATGGCTGGGTGCAGTGACCCACACCTATAATCCCAGCACTTTGGGAGATCAAGGCAGGCGGATCACCTGAGGTCAGGAGTTGGAAACTAGCCTGGCCAACATGGTGAAACCCCATCTCTACTAAAAATACAAAAAAAAAAAAAAACTAGCCAAGTGTGGTGGTGTGTCTCTGTAGTCTCAGCTACTTGGGAGGCTGAGGCAGGAGAATGGCTTGAACCTGGGAGGCAGAGGTTGCAGTGAGCCCAGATCGCACCACTGCACTCCAGCCTGGGGAACAGAGAGAGACTCTGTCTCCAAATAATTTTAAATAAATAAATATAGAATATTTTGGTTGCGTGTACATTGATGAGCTGTTTTATTTATATATGTAGAATTTCTAAAATAATTTTGCCTTTACCAGTCTAGCTTCAATAATGTATAAATATGTAATGAATAGTAGATACTATTAATGAATGTGCTGTTTTGTATTTTGTTAGTTGACTTAAAAACGAGAATGATAAAAAGGGATGGTATCAAAGGCATTTTAAAACTATTAGCCATTGAGGTTAAAAAAAAGAGGAAAACAAGACAAGTTGCCAGCATGGCTACACAGAGAGATTTCAATTTCCCCAAAACTGGAAAATCCCAGCATTTTACATGAGGACAGTCTTCATAACATATAACAAACATACCTGCTATATATTAGAAATTATGTTTGTGAATCCTTAAGTTTGTGAATTTTTAATCTTGATAGGTTTTTTCTGATTGAAGATATAACAAGAATATAACTCTAGTCTCTTCTTGCAAAAAATTGATTCCAAATTAGCAAGATGATTCCAGTAAAGAAACATGTCAAGCCTGTGGACAAAAAAAAAAAAAAAAAAAATCAAATTATGGTTAGGAAGATTAACCAAGTAAAAATCCAGTAGCTGGAATTTATTGTAAAAGCCAATAAGAAATCATTCAAGAAATAAAAAAACTAAAAATAGCTGTCAATATGGAATAAAAAAAGACATAGAGTGATTTTCTTTGCATTCAATAGAGACTGAGAAAACACAACTGTCAGAAGATTAAATACTGCTTGGGAATGTTCAGAAATGTGATGAAAGTCAATTCGACAATTGCTAGAAAAATATTCTTCATTGGTTGCCCTGCACATCACAAAATTCAGCTTGATACTCCATTTTTTTTTCTTCTTAACAAATTTAGGTCTTTTATTAGTGCTATGGCAGAAAAAGGTAATGCTACCAAAAAGACCATTTGAATCTACTTTAATTATTTCTGAATAGGGAAACCATAAATGGAAAGTAATTTATAACCTTGGGTTTGTAAAATCTGTAAACTCTCACAACGATGTGAAGGCAGAGAAAGTATCAAACTCGGTCCCCTATAATAAGCTCATTACTTCATAAAATATATATCTCCTTCATCTATGTGTCAGAAATGTTTAAAGCTTTCACCATTGGTACATTATCTGTGGCCCTTACATATTTGTGGATTCAGTGAATACTTGAAATAAATAAAATAGGACTGGATAATGTGAATTTCTTTTCCATTCATTGTCACTATTAGAAAATAAGGCCCTAATAAAATATGACAGAGCAGAATTAGTTTTTATATAGGAAAAATTTGTAAGTTGAAGAGGAGAAAATGCAGCCAGGAAATAAAGGTACACACCTAGGTGGTTAAGAAAGAGTGGATGATAATTAGAGAATGTAAGGAAAATTCTGCCCAGCTACTTCGAATTTAGTGTTCTGCCTAGCACTAACATGATTGAATCCTATGGTACAGCATTTAACTTTCTAAATGAGATGATAACTCTCTCCTACCTGTAGAAATTGTAGACGCCTTGCCTACTTCTGCTTATATATATATATATGCTGAAACATATTGATACCTGCTGCCTTCTTAATTTTACAGTAATTTTTCAATTAAGGGTTGATTTGATTTAAAAACAATATGCACTTGGAAAAATTATTCCTCTATTCACACATTCCTTGTTCATGTATATTTACTGCTATCAAGACTATCACGCAAATAAATATGTGCTCCAAGATCTCTCTCCTTTTCATGCCTGGCTTCTCTCTGTTTATCCACAATTATTTTGATAATATTTTATTGTGATTCCACAAACCAGGGACAAATCTCTGAAGGGAATAGTGTTCCAAGGCATGGCCATCATTAGAAGACAATAAGCTTGTTTTCATTCCAACATCCTTAGCGTTGTTGAAGGCTAAGTGGAAGAAATTAACATACTGCATGCCTTTCAGTGAAAATTGTTTCTAATTATTTTGCTTCTCAAATTATTCCATCAGGGATTGATTAGACTTTCAAAATTTATTTCATATCTGTCACTCTCAGCTAACATTTGTGACTTTTTATTGTTGTTAAGGAGAATCCATTAACTGAAATACAATTATCCTATTTAATAAAAGTAAATAAAATTACTTGGGTACCCAGCATATTCAAGTAATCATCAATCTCGGTCAGAAATGGAAAGTAAGATGAGCATCGAAACTTGGCACTCAAAGATTGACCATCTGCACCTTTGAGGCAAAATAAAATTCAATTTAGAAAAACCTTATGAAAATCAATGTGTTAATTATGCTATCAAGGGCTGTGGTAGGCAGAATTTTCTTTCTACTCTCCAAAGATGTCCATTTCTTAATCCTGAAAATCTGTGGATATGTGATCTTACATAACAAAAAGACTTCATAGATGTGATTGATGTTAAGGAATTGGAGGTGGAGAGTGACCAGGGTTATCCTGGTGGGTCCAAGGTAATCACAGGCATCTTTATAATCAACAAAGGTCTCCCAGCTGTGCTCAGAGAGGCTGTGCTGGAAGTGAGAGAAGCAACATTGCTAGCTCTAAAGACAGAGGACAGGCCATAAGCCAAGGTATGCAGGTGGCCTCTAGAAGCTGGGACAGGGAAGAGAATGGACTCTGCCCTGGAGCCTCCAGAAGACATGCAGCCCTGCCCATTCCTTGCTTTTAGCCAGGTGAGGTGTCTGTCCACCTGATGAGACCTGTGAAGTAATGAATGTGTGTGTTTTTTCACCACTAAATTTGTGCTACTTTGTTATGGCCGTGATAGAAAACTAAGACAAGGCTTGGCTGTATCTTGGCATGTCAGATTTTAAGTTATCTGCTGTAGTTTAGAAAAGCTCTGAGAAGGAGCTACAATTTGTCTTTTTAAAGAATTATCCTGTAGGGAATTAAACATTAATGGGCAGGGTGCGGTGGCTGATGCCTAGCACTTTGGGAGACTGAGGCACTATTGCACTCCAGCCTGGGCAACAGAACAAAAACAAAGAAGTAAACATTAACAGATTATTAAGTGAGAAGCTGTGTGAGACCTGGCTTGAGTTTGTGCCTATAGACATTTAAAAGTTGGTATATTTTTCAGGTTTCCACTTGAAAGCAAAACCATTGCCTTAAATTCCTACTTTACAAAAATAGATCATGGGATTGAGGAAAATAATTTACTTGTTTGCTTTATAAAAAGAGATCTCTATCTCTATACAAATTTTGAAAACCATTCTATATGTTTCACAAGGTTGCATTATTTGAACTATAGGTGTGAATGGTTATTAACACTCCAGAAACCAAGAGGTACATTTTAATTGGAAAAATTGGATTCCCATATCTTACAGATTAATTGAAGTTTGTCTACTCTTGAAAATATGTCATAAGTATTATGTAGCTTTACCACAGTTTTATCTCACTTCTAGAAATTAAATTCATGCAATGGAGTTTAGAAAGTTTTCAGATTTGCTCAGAAGACTTTTCATTTGAAAACCCATGAAGCAGGCTTTACCCAGTGTATATCGGGATCTAAAAACTAAGGAAAGTATCAGTCATATTCAGATTCCTTTATACCCTGCATAAAAGAGAAAGAATAATTAACATCAATGGAGCATATAAGATGTATCTGGTTTAGCACTTGTCACATATTTTTTAATCTTAACAATTCAGCCAGATCAGTATTAATTTTTGTTTGTATAGATGAGGAAATTGAGGTTTGCATTGTGTCATAATGGCGTAGACTGGAGTGATATATCTTGTTCAGGTTTCTATGTTTTTAAAATGATAACTTGACACACCCACCAATGCCAAATTTTAGGATATAAATCTGCGTGAACTAAGGAAAATTCAGGAATGATTGAACCTACATGTTTTGCCAGAAGAGACTGGATGATCTAAGTCTATATCTTTCACAACATCAAGTTTACAACACCCAAATAAGCAATTGCAGACATATCTAGGGGATTTCTCTGCAGGATACAAGTCTGATCTGCCCCAATGGCAACACTCTTACTAAGTGCATTCCTAGGCATTCATTGGCAACTGGCTCCAGGCCACAGTAAAGAGCCCTGATGATTTTCTGAGCAGGCCCACCTTCCATTTACATTCATGGGGATATGAGGATGACTTGGGATCTTCAGGACTCAGATAGACTCCTTCAGTTGATGTGGGGTAAGCTCAGCTTGTCTCTAGAGGCTTCTCACAGTGGAGCTCAAGGATGACTCTGTGCAGACGGCAGAGGACGGCCAGAGACTGACACCTAAGGAGAGCACTGTCAGTGGACAGACTCTCCACTAAGGGAGGTAGACAAGGGGGAAAGCCAGGTATCCACATGAAGCGGGCCTTACTCATGGAGCCTAAGATTTTGCTCTATACATCACAAAACATGGAAGTCATTAATGGAATTTTTCACAGGACATGACTTCCATGCCCATTATAGGGACCCTGGCTGATTTTTCGCTTATGATAGCATCATAAGATAATTTTGAATATGAGAAGAATAATTCTAGAATTGCACTGTCCAATATGGTAATCCCTAGCAACCTAAAGCTATTTAAATTAATTAAAATTAAAACTTTAGTTCCTCAGTGTCACCAGCCATTATCAAGTACTCACTAGCTACACATACTTGGCTACCATATTGGACAGCACAGACAGAAACCATTTCCATTACTGCATAAAGTCCTCTTTGACAGTCCATCTCTGCAACCAGACCAGGTTCTTTGGGGGCCTAAAAAAACTGAGGTGCTAAATCTCAGAGCAGTACTCTGCTCAATGCTTGGTTAAAAGACTTGCCAAACTATACAGTTGATCTAGAGGACTTTAAAAGCAGCTAGTTCATAGAAACAATGTTGCTGGACCTTGAAACTGTGTGTCGGGAACTTGGAGTTGTAGTGGTGACTTCTCATTTGTCTACCACGTTCACACTTTTCCTGGGACTCATTTATCTATTCAGAACGTATTTCAGAAGACCCTCTGCTTTACCAGGTGCTGCTGCAGGCACTGAGACACTGTGGTGAACAAATCAAATAAAGTCTGTTTTCATGGATCTCACATTCCCTGTGCTGATGCAGACAGTAAAAATTCAAACGCAGAAGGGAATTTCACACAGTAGTAAGTTTTATGAAGAATATTTCAAAAGGGGTGTGGGGTGGGAGAGGTTGATGTTCAGGTGTTTACTTGAGAATGAGCTATTCATACAAAGAATCATTCATTTGTTCCACAAGTATTTATTTAGTACCTGTTATTAGCGGGCTGTTTTATTAGGTTGCCAGTGCAGTGTTTTATTAGCACAATTAAAACACAACAACATTCATTAGAAATTCAAAGACCCATGTCCACTCCTTGCATGACGAATCAGAGTCTCAAGGTTACGGTCCAGAGACTGATGTATTTAAAAATCACTGAAGTAATTTTAAGGTGTAACTGGAACAGAGAGGACACCTGAATTCATCCCAAACTCAACACACTAGACAAGGAGAAATAATTAAAATGAAGTAAATATTATGATAGAGGTTGTTTTGGCTTCAAAATGAATGACAGGTTGGTGAGGAAAGAAAGCAAATTATAAAAGACAATTAGGAAACTCTTAAAATGTATTTAGATAATAGTTACAGAAGGACAAAAATGAGTAGAATCCGTGATAATAGAAATAATAAAAATAAACAAAAGGACTTAAAACATAGGAATAAGAAAGAAGTCAACAATAACCCAGGCATTTTAATCTCATGTCTACGAATGATGATGCTATTTAGCAAGGTATCCAAACCAAAAATATTAGGAGAAATAGGTAGGATTCATTGGTGATGTTGTAAATTTAGAATTACTTTTTCTTTAATTGTGGATGCATGCTTTTCCTTTTTCTGAAGTTCTGACACATACAAAAACAATAAAGAAAAACAGGATTTTATGCCAGAAAATAAGATAGGAACAATTCTTCATGCCCAATATAATTTTAGCCTCCCACATAATCCAAAATATATGTGCTGCAAAATTGTGGGAGTTTCAAAATTAGATCCAACTTCTTATTACAGTTAAAGATAAAAAGAAAACATGGCTTTGTCTTTTTTAGGATCATTTTCGGAACTTGCAACGTAAAAAATACTCTTTGAAAAAATATAACTCAACATCAAACTCCAGTAAAACAGTAAACTGGACTAAATATATTCATATATTAGCTTGACCTAAGTCTGGGAATTGAGCCAGACTTTTCAAATTATACTATCATTATTTACAGAAAAAGGAAATGTTAACTAACATTATTAAATAAAAGCACATATACACATGCATAACAGGAAACAAAATAAATGTTAATGTTAACGAATGTTGAAGATGTGTGTGTGTGTATGTATATATATATACACACACACAAAGCAGATAACATATTCTCTTGAGCATGATTAGAAATAGTAGCTATGCCAGGGGAAAATTTATGCATTCCCCTTGGCTGTGGGCTACACATTTATTGTGTTATACAAATATGAAAAAAAATGCCATTTCCACAGTTGCCTAAAACAAAATTAAAATTATACATTTGTGTTTGAAGTTTTTTTTTTTCTTTCTGTACCTTTTCTTAATGAATGGCAGATAATGAAATTCAGGTGTTTGCAAAAACAAATGTAGTTTAAATTGTACCTTAGTCTTCCATGTAATACAAATACATTTTATATATTTATGGAAACATTTGTATGTATTCAGAAAGCTGATATTTTGTATTCAAGATTGACTCTGTTTTAAGTCGTATTTCATTTGCTACACCCAATTTGACTAAAGGCAGATACTTTGGTCTTTACTTTTTGATTCATTATTAAGGCAAATTATAACTTCTGCTTAAGATAGTTTTCCTAATCAGAGTAGACATTAAGTCCACCTATCTAGACAAACATCCCACTTTTGATCTGAAATATTTAATCTTTCTTTACCCATTTGAGGGTTGCGTGCATTTCAAAGATGATCATCCTGGTGTGGGGTCCCAATCTTCTCGGTGACTTAGCAGCAGAGTCATGTGGCTGACATGTTGATGAGTTCAGACAAGAAGAAGGTGATGATGATGAGAGAGCTTCATGGGGAAATTCTGCCTGAGGAAGAAATAATCTGAGGCTGGAGAGATATGCTGCCCATCCCTCTTTCTCAAATGCTATTTATTCTTGAAAGACAGTGTCAAGTGTCTGAAATTGCAGAAGCAAAGTGGTTGCTGGAGAAATACATACCATGACATGCTTAAACTTGTTTCTTTATAGGTTAAAGAAAGAAAAATGTGCATCTTGAAGAAAATTCCAAACCTTCATTATGAGCAGTAATCCAATATTTCAATTTAGAAATTCAGAGGATTTTAAATAAGAAGCAATTATTGCAGGCAAAAAGCAAATATAAATGCCAGCAGTCAAAAAACCTGTGAAAAGATATAATTAAAATTAAGATTAAAAAAATATATATATATATATATATATATATCTCTGAGGTTTTTGACTAAAGTCTGTAGACATTTTCCCTTAAGAAAAGAATTAAAAAATTAAATGTTAAAGAAAAGCATAAGAAATATTACAAAAAAGTAATAATTCAGAAAATATTAGTATTTTGTTATAGACACCAAAGCCAAGCGGAATATTTTTCAGTGATTGGAAGCTAGTTTAAGTGAGAAGAAAACCATTATTATTACTATTACTATTCATTATTTTTATTTTTACTTTTGGCTGCATTATTTGACAATCAGCTAACACATGGTAGTAGACTTGATCTTTTATTTATTATAAAGGTTTTATATCTTCTTATTTTAAGTGAATATTTTATTGACATTGTCCAATTGTACATTATAAAAGCAGCAAGACCAGATCAAGTGAAGCTTCAGCGGAAGAGTCTCTTTCCTTTCCTGTGCCTAGGACTCTACCTCCCACCTGCCACCTTTACCTTTTAGACACCCTGTTCTCCTGGCCTATCTGTGTATAATATACAAGCTGTCCTTGACATAGCCTGTTCCTTTTTTTTCCTTCATTTTTTAAAATGGTTATGATATACTCTTAAAAACAAATTCAAATATGACTAATAAATTCTAGTATTATCTTACTCTTTGAAATTAAGTAGTGATGTGTATTGTGTGTTAAATGCTGGTCTATGCTTATGCAGCAGATGAGCAGGTGTCTCTCTGTGCCTGTATGTATTTGTTTCATATTGGTGTACACAGATTCATTCATTCCTTTAAATGGCTATGTAGTATTTCAGTGTATAAATTAATCCCAGGTAAGTGACTAGTAATTTAATTTGTTGCTGTTTCCCCCCCAAAATGAACAATGCCTTAGTAAGCATCTAGCCATTTCTGTATCTCCCTACTTACTGATTTATGCATATATTCACCACGTTCTTCATCCACAAATAGACTACACATCCTCTTCAAAAGAGTCTACACAAAAATGTTATAAATAGCATTTTTAATGCAATAGTTCTCTTAAGCTCACACTTGTAATAATTCTACCTGGAATTCAGCCAGCCAAATGTGTGGAAATAAATTTCATTTGTGTATTAAATATCAAAGATAGGGAACATTCATAACAAATGTAAAGCTAGCCAAGGATTCATTGAAACATTTCCACATACCATCTCTCCAAATCTGGTTTTATTCTTTCATAATTTCAGGAATAAAGACCTTCTGGAATTGAGATTTATGGAAAAGAGATTATAGATCCATAACATTCTAGGAATGCAAGAAGTCTGGAGGAGCCTCTAGGCACAGGCACTTTCTTTCCATGCTGAAGATTCAATGTGGGTTCTGAAAATGTGGCTTTAGCAAAGCACACATTTGTTCCACTGGTGTTGGATTTTCTATTGATTAACAGTTACCATTTTTTTCTTCTCTTAGGAAAGAAAGCCTGTAGGCACAAAAATCATTGCTCTGCTTATACTGAAATCTCCTACTGTCTTTGAGAGCTGAGCATTGGATTTTGACAGGAGGGTGAAAGTCGTGAAAGTCAGTGAAGAAATGATTGGAACTTTTGTTGATCTAATACTACTGTGATACAGTTACCTAAACAGAATGAGTCCAAAGTCAGTAGAAAGACCTGTGTCTCTTCAGGTTTTGCTACTCATAATTGCAGAGGAACATTTTGAGATAGGAAATTTTATTCCACTTTCAAGTGACTTTTTATAAAACATAATACTTGAAGAGAGTTCATTCTTTGGAAAAATTGTCTAGATATAAAAAAAGTAACTGAATAGCAAGGTGTGGTGGCCAGCAGGTTCTTGACCACTAGATTGTCAGACTGTGCCTCAAAATTGATCAGGCTCTGAAGAATCTACTGAGGTTATATGGATTAACCAAGTGACTGAAGAGGATGCACATATCTGAACAATTTTATGTGGTATTATGCGATTTTTTTCGGTGGGGGTAGTGTCTGGAGCTGAGCATGATGGGGCCTAGATGGGGCAGCCTTCTAACGTTCCTACCATTTCCCAAATCTTATGTCACATCAATATTTTAATGACACAGCTCACAGCAGCTGCCTAGGCTGTTTGGTGCCAGCCCTAATTAGAGCATCTATCATCTCTCTCCCCTTCATGAATGCACAGAAGCGCACATTTTCACGAAGAGGGCAAAGGACCTTTCAAAGTTCGGATGGAATCTTTCATACTTAGAAATAATTAAAAATAATACTTTGAAATCTTACCAAATATTAAACAAATAGCAACAGTTTTTTCCATTTAAGGATGCTTGTTTTCAGGTCTATTGGATCTTTTGAATTTGTATTTTGGACATGGAAACCACAGATGAAATTTAACTTACACAAAGTTACACAGACTTGTTGCTGACCTCCTTTACTTAATTCTTCTGAAATCTAAAGTGAGAATAATCATGAAATGTTATTAGTAGTGTTTGCATAACAAAAGTTACTTTAATATATTTCATGTTTGAAGATTTTCATTTATACTTAATATCTAATTTAACTCTTGTAAAATATTATTCAGTAATTTTTTTAAATGACTTGTTCAGGGCTCCTTTTGGGACTTTGAATGAGAAAAACCCTATTTCATAATATTGTTACTGTGCTAATCCAATAACATTTCATAGATGGTTACCCATCTCTAAAATTAAATTTTGTAGTTGAAAAGCATTGAAAATATCACCTATATTTGGATTTCTGTTTAACACTTCAGAATCCATTATTATCATAATTTAAAATTAGATTTAAATAAAACCTTCTTTATAGAAAACCTGATAAATGTGGTTTTATTTGTTTGTTTGTTTTGCAGGGAGGGATATTCTCTTGATACCATTCTGTTTTTCTTTATGATTCATTGGTTATTTATAAATCTTATCATTTTTTTAATTTTAAATAAATTTCAGAATTAAAATCCACCAACAGTCTCACAACTTGAAATGTGTTTGTAACAAAAGTCAGGACTTAGAATGAAAAATGTAATTCATTAAGAGGTTACAAAACTTATAAGCGAGGTTACTCTGTTTATTTATAAGGGCAAGTATTTGTTATTTGATACAACATATTTATTAAGTATTTATCCCATGCAGTCACTGTCCTAGGCTTTGAGTTTTTGGTGATGATCAAAACTATTTGCAGGTTTCAAGAACCCTGCTCACAAAGAGCTTACAGTCCTATGTGGGAAAATGATATTAGTGACATAATTACATTAATTAATATATACTTGATTCAAATTTAAATAACTATTCTGAAGGAAAGACACCTACATCAAGAGAACTGGCTTAAACTAGGGGATCAAGGAAGACTTTCCAAAGAATTGTTGAGTGAGCTGACAGTCATCTGTGTGATGAGATGACCACCTGGGCGTGGCATGGGGGAGTTAACACAGTCAGTGGGAAAGCCCTGAAGCCAGAGGGAGTAGGATTTGTTCAATGGAGAGCAGTTCCTGAGTGAGTAGAAAGCAGGCGACCACAGTGTGACCTCATACTAAAGCAACCAGGCACGTGGCTATAGAAGCAGAAGGAATTTATCCAAAAAGAATGGGGGAGCCGTTAGGGGGATTTCATGTGGAGCATGGTGGTGACAAGATCGGATCTGCAACTTGCAACTCTCTCTCTCTCAGGTTACAGGATGGGGATGGCAGGATGGGCCCAGAGTGGGGTGGGGAGGCACTTTCCATAGTCCAGGAGAGTGGCATGGGGCATGAACTGCGTGTGTGTCTGTGTGTGTGTGTGTGTGTGTGTGTGTGTGTGTGTGCGTGTGTGTGTGTGTGGAGTTGGGGGGAAGAGGTGGGGTAACAACACCCTATTTGTTATTTCATTTCTTACACTTCGAAAACTATTTCAAAGCAGAAATGCTATTCCAAACATTAACATGTGGAACAGGAATAAGAACCAGCTAAATATCATGGGAGATGACTAATCAGAACACACTCAGTACATGCATAAACATCAACTCTGCATGCTAGTATGATTTTAAAACACTCTTTCATATCTATGTACACAAAGTAAAAATCTTAAAAGATGATCTTATGCCTGTGGTTATCAGATAGTCAGACTTTCAGTAGTTTGTATTTTATTGTAGTTTGATGAGGTCTGCTTTTAATAGTAGTTTTCTTTTCCTCCCCACCTCCATTACATTAAAATGCCAAATGATACTTTTCCTTGTTAATAAGCAAGGCCAAGTTAAGATTATCAGAAAGTCAATAGTGTAGCCAAATCCAGAAAATATTGTCTGTTTTGCCAAGAGAAAGCATCTCAGTGATTATCTGGAAAGCTCATTGTCTCTCAATTATGGTTATTTTATGAGTTACTGTAACTCAGCGGTAGCTGTAATGCAACTGTCCAGCTCCAAGGATGAAATCAATAACCACGAAAACAGAGTAAATGCTGTTTGGGGTGCATGAAACATCATTTTTATCTAAGAGAAAGTACATCTCATTTAAATGTATTTCAACTTGATATTTTGTATATATTTTTAAAAAACTTCAATTTTACTAAAATCTCTGTGATATTTAATCAATATTCCGAATGATATGCTTTCCCCTTTTGTGCTCAGATAGGTTCTGTTTACGTTTTAGTTAAGAAATGCTATGACATTTATTATATTAGTAAAACATTTACTGGTAGGATTTTGTTTTAAACTCTCCCTGTTATTCAGCTGGGAAGCATATTACAAGTAAGTCTTTAAAGACTACAATTAAAGAGTTAATTTTAAGTCTCACCCACCACCACACCCAGCTGTTTTGTACTTTTACAAATACAAACATTTCACCATGTTGTCAAGGCTAGTCTTCAACTCCTGACCTCAGATAATCCTCCCACCTCGGCCTCTCAAAGTGCTGAGATCACAGGTGTAAGCCACCATGCCTCAGGCAGGAAAGTATGAGTCCAGTTTCATTTTTCTGCATGTGGAAATCCAATTTTCCCAGCACACATTTTTTGAAGAGGATTTCCTTTCCCCAATGTAGGTTCTTGGCTTTTTTGCCAAAAATCGGCTAGCTGTGAATGTGGGGGGTTATTTCTAGATTCTCTATTTTGTTCCATTAGTCTCTCTGTGTCTTGTTATACCAACACCATGCTATTTTTGTTACCACAGCCTTGTATTTTAAAGTTAGGTAGTGTGATGCCTAAAGCTTTGTTCTTTTTGCTCAGGATAGTTTTGGCTATTTGGGCTCTTTTTTAGTTCTATACAAACTTCAGGATTTTTAAAATATATTTTTCTGTGAAAAATGATGTTGCTATTTTCATAGGGATTACACTGAATGTGTAGATTGCTTCGGGTGGTATGATCATTTTAATAATAGTAAGTCTTTTCATCCATGAGTGTGGAATATCTTTCCATCTGTTTGTGCCCTCTTCCTTTCTTTTGTCAGTGTGTTTAGCGTTCCTTGTAAATATATTTTACCTCCTTCGTTACATTTATTCCTAGGGTGTTTTTTGTAGCGTCATAAATAGAATCTCCAAACAACCTGTTGAATGGGAGAAAATATTTGCAAATTATTCATCTGACAATTGAATAATACCCAGAATATATAAAGAACTCAAATAGCTCAACAGTTAAAAAAACAATAATAATTCTCCCAAACACCACAAATAATCCTATTAAAAAGTAGGCAAAGGACATGAGTAGACATTTCTCAAAGGAAGGCATACAAATGGCATGGCCAACAGGTATACAAAAAAAATGCTCAATGTCACTAATTATCAGGGAATTGTGAATCAAAACCACGATGTGATATCACCTTACTCAAGTAGAATGGCTATTACTAAAAAGACAAAAAAAAATGACAGATACGAGGATACAGAGAAAAGGGAATTCTTATACACTGTTAGCAGAGATGTAAATTAATACAACCATTATGAAAAATAATATGGAGATTTCGAACAAAACTGAAAATGGAAGTATTATATGATCCAGAAATTTGTCTACTGGATATTTATCTAAAGGAAAAGAAATCAGGATTCCATAGAGAAACTAGCATTAGCATGTTTACTGTAGTGCTATTCACCATTGCAAAGATACAGAATCAAGCTATGTGTTCATCAGTGAACGAATAGATAAGGAAAATATAAAATATATGCAAACTGAAATACTATTTGGACATAAAAACATTGAAATTATGTCATTTGCAGCAACATAAAATGGAACCAGAGGTTGCTATGTTAAGTGAAATAAGCCAGACACAGAAAGACTAACACTACATGTTCTCACTCATATGTGGGAGCTAAAAATGCTGATCTCATGTAGGTAGACAGTAGAATGATAGGTGCCTCTCACTGTATACAACAATCAACTCAAGATGGACTGAAGACTTAAATGTAAGAGCTAAAACTATGAAACCACTAGAAGAAAACAGGGACGACATTGTTCTAAGCAAACATTTTAGGACTAAGGACTAAGACCTCAAATGCAAAGAGGAGAAAAACAAAAATAGACAGATGAGGCAATATTAAACTACAAAGCTGCAGACCAAAGGAAACTATTTTCTTAATCCTTACTGGTTCTTAAAAAGTTTTGGATCTTGACCCACACATCTATTATGATAATGAAATGATTTGGATGTGTTGAGCTTGTCAGGATATGTGCAGGCTGCCCCTTTTGGAAGAGTACAGTGACCCTTCTAATTCTATTTTTTTATTTCTTAAACATAGCTGACTGTATAAAACTGCAGTGAGATTTGTGCATGAGCTAGGGAAGAGGTTGGTTTGGGTTGAGATTCAAGGAAGGAGCTGGACTTTAAAAAGAGGAATCACCAGTGGTGGACAACACAGTGTACCAGAATGTTCACAGGACAAGCCAGGTTGCACACCATGATGTAAGTTGTGATACTGATGAAGGACATAGTAAGCTTCCAATAATGGGTCAAAAAATAGAAATAAAAAAGAAAGAAAAGAAGAGCATTAATGGCCGGGCACAGTGGCTCTCGCCTATAATCCCAGCACTTTGGGAGGCTGAGGCTAGTGGATCACAAGGTCAAGAGATCAAGACCATCCGGGTCAACATGGTGAAACCCAGTTTCTACTGAAAAATACAAAAATTAGCTGGACATGGTGGCACATGCCTGTACTCCCAGCTACTTGAGAGGCTGAGGCAGGAGAATCGCTTGAACCCAGGAGACGGAGGTTGCAGTGAGCCGAGATCGTGCCATTGCACTCCAGCCTGGTTAACAAGAGCAAAACTCTGTCTCAAAAAGAAAAAAAAAAAAAAAAGGAAGAGCATTAATAATAGGCAATGTATTTTGATGCCTATAATTTATATTCATATCAATATGGATAGCTCCATATTGATCTGTTTATATCTATTTGTTTATATCATTTGCTTAAAATATAGCATTGACCTTTGGGAAGGTACATCTCACATTATCTATTCTGGTTAAATGTGAAAGTATGAAGAGACTTTGATTATAAGCATTTACATTTCAATCAAGTAGTAAGTGCTATCAAGATGATATATCCAATCAGATACTGTGAGAGACATGTGATTGCTGTAGATTATTCTGCTGTCTTAAGAGATAGGCTGTGGGTCTTCAGATTGTGATTTTGGAGTTTAAGAGGGCCATGTAAATTGCCTTCTGAACTCACAGTCATGGTTAAAAGAGATTGACAGGCAAAGGTAAAAATACATCATCATCTATGACTGGCTTGATTCGATCTGATGGAATCAGATCCAGCAGGAAAGGTGTGTGGCAACCATTCCTGGAACTGGATTTTGCTGAATCAGTGGACAGTTTTGCTGAATCATTGAGCATACAAGTTTTGAGGGATACACATGTGTTTAGAAAGTAAAGAATAAGAATATTCATAACTATCTGCTACTTTTTGTAGCATATATATTAATACCAAAGCAATTTTAGATGAGCTTTCAACAAAAATATTGAAAAAGAAATTATAGTCTTTATTAACACGCATTGACTATAATCCACAGGATAATGTGCTGTGCTACAATAATGTAAGTAAACATCCATCTAAGAATCCATGTTTAATGGGTATTACTGCACTAATTTTTAACAAAACTGCTTCAACCACTATATCAACAGTTTTAAATACAAAAGCACAGTGGCCAAGCTCTAATATAAATGGATAAATGTGACCTTCTGAAAGACCCTAGAGAGAAAATAGGATGCAGAATGGACCACAGAAAAGGAAGGAGCCCTCTTCCGGCATACATGGCAGCTGCAACTCTGTTTCACCTAACAGACACCTACTCAAAATGCAGTCCCATTTAAAAATGTTTTTGATTGTTTTAGATAAATGTATAACATTGTGGAAGAAGTAACTAATTCTAGATATTTTTATAATTTTAAGCTGCAAGACAAAGTAAGTATGCAATTGGAAATGGCCCAAGGACCCCAAGATGTAACCTTACCTGTGCCAATATTGAGAAAGTTATTCCAGTGCAAAAAGTTCATGTAACTTTCACTAGCACTATGGTTTGGTGGAAACACTCTAAACCACCTTCCATAATTCCTTTTTTTTTTCCCAGAGTGACTCAAAGCAAAAATACCAGAATTTTATGTTTATGAATTTTTTGTGAGTTTTTAACATAAACATATAGTGTATACGTTGTATATGGCTGGAATTGACTCACTGAGTGATAGTTTAACAAGATTGTTCACTTGAAGTTTATGCCCACTTTTATAAATGAAAGAACCATTTTGGTTGTCTTCCTCTCTTTTTTTTTTTTTTACTTTCTTATTTCAGTCTACAACTACTCCCCATTCTTCTGGGCTGTATGGACATTTCCCATTTCCCAATCTGTTCCCTGTTCAGATAGAGCGAGGAAAGACATCTGGCAGAGGAAGATTTCCGGGGAACTATGAAAGGAGATTGTGACTACTGCAGAGCCTGTTACAACAACAGACTATTAAGGCCCGGTGCGGTGGCTCATGCTCATCATCATAGTACATCTGGAGGCTAAGGTGGGCGGATCACCTGACGTCAGGAGTTCGAGATCAGCCTGGCCAACATGGTGAAATTCCGTCTCTACTAAAAATGCAAAAATTAGCCAGGTGTGGTGGTGAGCACCTGTAATCCCGGCTTCTTGGGAGGCAGAGGCAGGAGAATCACTTGAACCCAGGAAGTGGAGGTTGCAGTGAGCCGAGATCACCCCAGTGCACTCCAGCCTGGGTGAAAAGAGCAAAACTCGGTCTCAAAAAAAACCCAAAACAAAAAACAAAAAACAAACAACAGCAAAATAGACTATAAGCAATTTTTCATATCCCTTGTTTGCTTAAGAGTATTATGTGAATAATTAAACTGCCTATGTTGTATCTACTTGCTCTGTGACTTCGGAGGGGGTGAATAATCAGCAGTTGTTGCACAGTATGCATGGGTCAATAGGGTTCCTTTTCTCTACTCACATTTTCTATGCAAAATAAAGACATTAGTTATAATGAAGGGGAAATCAGAGGGGAAGTGGTCTATTTTGAATTTTTTAAGCCAAAACAGCTCAGGATCTTATATGAATATTCCATTGGCTGTTTAGCTTGCCTTCTTACTTGAATTTGGAGATTATTCCCAACACCACAGCTTATATGCACCAATGTTTGGGCACATTTTGTAAAATTTTCTTGAGGAGAAATGTCCCTTTTGTTGTCTTCTTTGTTATTTATCCATTTTGCCAAATTATCTGCAAGAAGAAATATCGCAATAAGAAGGTCTTTAGCAATTTACTTTGGATGTTGCCTTCCTTTTGAGGGACTGTTATTGAAATAAGATTTTAGGATTACTCATTTTTTTTGTCTTCTTTTTAAATATAAGGCAATGTCATTACTTTCTTCCCTGTATTATATTTCTCCTCAATAATTGATATGTTACATTAAAGGAACACAAAATGGTCTTAATTATGCAATAATGATCAAGGCAAAGAGTGTTTCCTGGGAACTAATGGTTGCCTGAGAGGAGGTGATGGCTTGAGGTCCAGCTGGTTATTAAGCCGCAGGAAATGCTGCAGGCCAAGATTTGTGTTATTTCTCTGAGATGAAAATGAACCCAAAAAAAGGCAAAATGGGTTTTTCTCCACTAATGGGTAAAATGAACTCATTTTGGATGCAGAAGACCTTTCCGTAGAAGGAATGTATTTTATAATAGCAAAATCAAAATGTTCAGTGATCTCTGCTTTTTGTTTAAAATGTAGTATAGCACCAATTATAATCCATTATTGATTTGGAATCTTGGTACAACTAAAAATATCATGCAACACTGAGTTTTGGTCTAGTTCTAGAATTGCCATAGAATATTATATCCAACAATTGTTTTGATAGTTTTTTCTGTGAGCTAGGAATATATTTTATATGCATTTAATATTGCAAATAATGACTTTTGAAAACATCCAGAAAATAGTTATCTAACCTCATAACACAAGAATATAGGCATTACTTTCTTTTGTTTCTGGAGTTCATTCAAAAAATATTGAGGAAAGGTGTCTCATTAAAAGATGCCTTGAGATTTGTGGTCTCTCTGCACGATTAGAGATGACTCACTTAACCTTCTCAAATAAATTGTTTCATAAATTTGCAAAATAGACAGTATAGCTGCTCCCATCTCTGATTTGTAGTAGGATTATGCAAATTGGAGTATTTTGTAAATATTAATTATATTAATATAAAAATGTAGCTATTACTATTGTTACTTTACCATCTTAACCAAGTAAATCAACGTATTTTATTTTGCCATATTTGCCACCCCTGTGACATGGGATATGTCACAGGGAATAGTAGCCAACGGAAAGAGCTCCTAATAGTCAAAACTGGAAAAATTTCAGAACAAAATTAAAGAGTAGTATTAAATTATAACCTAAAATACAAAATAAACATTTCTAAATTCATTTTGATTTAAATGAATGACAGAATACATAAGTCAATGGGGATAGTTTATGCTTACATGCAGATGAATCCAGATAATTTATGTGGATGCCCTGTGTTTAAGGAGGCAGAGTGTAACTCTCATTCCTAGGTAGCACAGAGTGACTTCCATCCAATGAGTACAGGATTGAAAAGGGTGACAAACAGATTGAAGAAACAACCACAAAGATGAAACAGTCATGATGAGAAAAACAAACCTTGACAAGTTTATCACATATTTTAGAATTTTGTTATATTCAGTAGAGGACTTTACAAAATTGTGTTAAACTTTATGATGGATATGGGTGTTCTTCTTAATAGAGAAAATTCAAAAGCCAAGTGCTTTGGGGGAAGCATTATCTTTTGTCTGCCACTATAAATTTGACTAAAATAGTACATAGTAAGCATATGGCCACAAACTTAAATGCATATGTTGCCAAGAAACTATGTTGCCAGGTGCACAGCAGACCTTGCTGAAGATTTGTAGGAAAAATCATAAAACAAACTACATAGCGGGAGATGTTTGCTATACTCGTGGATTTTTTAAAAAAGCAGATCTAATAGATTGTAATTTTCTTAAAGGAGATTTGTATCTCTTGTGTTCAGCTAAATTACAGCATCTAACACAGCCTCTGCCACACAGTAGGAACTCACTCAATTTTTGTTTGAAATTATTCAATGAATATTTTATTTTAGGCTCTTTGCTAGATATGACTTTGGTAAAAAATGTAGCACCCTTAATTGGTTGAACAGTAAAGTAAAAACTAAAGAAGGTAGTTTTCAGGCACAAATGACTTGCTTAACAGCGCAAGGTTTCATGGTGGGGGTGGGGAGGGGAGGTAACCACAGGACGTGATCCCTCAAGGAGTCATTGCATCATCTGGAGCACAGGAGTAGTGGGTGTCACTGATGGTAGCTAGCAAGACTGAGGGACCAAATTTCTGAGTTCAAACTGTGGTTCTTTCACCTGTAAAACAAGAACAATGATAGGACTGACCTCAGAAAGAAGTCATAAGGACTAAGTTGGGTAATGTAGAGTATTTAAATAGCTGCCTAAAACTATATAATCACTATGTAAAGATAAGCTATTATTAATTTTAATTACCATAATTTAAATGAACATTCTGGGATGTAGTTGCAGACATTGCAATACACCAAAGTCATTTATGTTATAGTTTATATGCTATCAAGGAGAGAAATTGCAACACAGATGTGCAGACACTCCAGTATCAGAAATTAATATTATGATCATTAATTCAAGACCTATAAAATAGCATGTGTCATTTATAAAATGCTCAAATGTCCACATATAAAAACTTGCTTAAATTTTTAAAAAAATAAAAAGTCAATTGGTTTTGAAGCCTTTTGTTAAAAAAAACTGAAGATAAGTGTAAAAGAATAACAGTTTAATATCAGAAGGATTAAAAGTTGCTAGTCAAATAACAAAAGAAATTGTTATGCAGGGTTGAAAAATTGCCAAGTGCAATGGAAAAATTAACACAGGGATTTATAATTGTAGTGATTAACTTCTATTAATTATCATGTTTAGTCTTTAAAGCCAAATATTGGCATATATTAAATGGAGAACCTAATCCTTAAATTCCTGTATCTCTGGGTATTAAACCAAAATTTTCTAATATGTTGAAGCAAATTTCACTCATTTTGCCTTTATTGAACAAATTATTAGTTTATCCTTAGTTAGAATGATGTTGTTAAAATGTTTCTGAAAAGCTTATCATAATTAATAATTATGATAAGCTTCTGAAAAGCTTATCATAATTAGTGTTACTTCCCCATTGATTTTTATCATTTAGATTTCTACTTTTGGTGTATTTCATGAAGGACATGAAACATTAGCATTGAATGACATATGCAAAAAGTTGGAGATGTGTGAATCTTCTTTTATCAGACTGATGGAAGTAATCAAACGTGAATCTTTATCTTAGGCGAAGTTTAAATAATAAAATCTTATATACTATTAAACTATGTATTATGTCACCATCCTTTCTCTAAGTCTGGTTTAGAGGTAAAAATCCTTTCAAGTTCTGTGTCTTCAATTTCCAACTTGCTCACCTTCTCTTGGTAAGAGTTGACCATGTTCTGTCCAGGACACGAATACTATAATCTTTCTTCCCAGGGTATTTATATAGTCACAGGAGGACCTTAGCCTGCCTTTTGGACTTCCCTGTGTATTAAGATTCTTCTTTATGTAAGATAAGTAGAAGAGGAAGAAATGCATCAAAAGAAGTTTTGCTGGAATTCAACTACCTTATTGACCTTAATTTCCTTAATCAAAGAAAAGTATCTTTCTGCATTATTCATTCTAGCATTTTTTCTTTCTTCTTATTTCTTTGTTTATTTTTGTAGTCCTTTTTCTTTTTCTATCATCCATTTGATTTTTGTCAGAGATAGATTTTAACAGCTTGCACTATATTTTCCTAAAATATTAGAGCATCTGTTAACAGATAGGTGTAGTTAAAGAAATTAGGATAGTTATATTTTTATATTCATTAACATATATTGATGGATCCACTGCCATGGACAGAGACAATAGACAGAGACAATAGCACGTTAAGATGGGTCAGTTGGATTTCATGCCTTTAAGAACCTTTCATTCCAGCATAGGACAAAAATAAGAATATACATAGGTCTAATACAAGGCCATAGGTTTAAAATTGTGACAGCTTCCTTCTATATTTCAAAGTTACAGCAATCAACTCTGGCTCAGTAGATTTATGGTGACTTTGTGGGAGCAGCTGGCATCTGAACAACATCTTCAAAGACAATCTGTAATTTCACTTACATGTTTTTCTTCACTTATATGTTATGGAAGAAGACAACAATTCAACTACTTTATTGACCTTAACTTTCTCAATCAAAGAAAAGCATCTTTCTACATCATTCATTTTAGCATTTTTCTTTTTTTCTTATTTATTTATTTTTCTGGCCCTTTTTTCTTTTCTATCATCCATTTGATTTTTGTCAGAGATAGATTTTAACAGCTTGCACTAAAATGAAACATGTACATAGGGTAGGGTCTGCTCTCTCCTGGACCCTACCCTATGTACATGTTTCCAATGCTAATTTTAATCTACAGCCTTTCACTGCTATAAACCATTACTAAGAGAGTACTAGCATTTCTAAAGTCTTTGAGTCCTTCTAGCGTTTCACTGAATCTGATATTTGTGTTAAGACCTCCCCTACCACTACAGAAAGACAATCTAGAGTTCATCAGCTGGAAGGGGACATTTAAGTGGCCAGGCCCAGGATATTCAGGAATGCTGACTTCTATACAAAGACTAAAAGCTTTATAATTTTCAAAAAGCCCAAAGCCTAGTTTGAGTAACACATAACAAGTTTTGAGAGAATGCTTAGAGCTATCTCACCATGAGCTCCGTGGATTGGAAGACAGTGGCAAGGCCACACACGTGCCCTCCCTGCAGGAACGTGCCACAGCACACCGTCATTCTTGGCCTCTGTGAAGAAAATCTTCCAGTTAAAAACTTATTTATCTCTACAAGAATCCTCTTTAAAATGCAACCAACCCATGGAATATTTTAAACCTCACAGAAACGTCACCTTTATTTTAGCATGAAATGGCTTAAAAATCAGATTACTTTTCTTCAAATATCAGATATAATTTCCATTAAGGAAATAGAAGTCTATAGTGATTGATGGAGAGAAGTTCTTTTGGCATAAAAGGGAAATGTGCTTGGGTGGAATACCAGAGCAGACAGCTATGAGTTGTCAGGAGGAAGAACTTGTGGGGAGGAGAGGAGAGGGGACCTCGAAAGCTGGGAGAGAAGTGCAGAAAGCAGCAATGCAACAAGTACATTTTAACCACTTTCAGTTTCACTACTAGCTGCCCCTACAGAGTTATTGTGATTAAAAAACAATCTTGTTAAAAATTGTCAACCCACTCTGAGTCATCCACGTATCTTAGCTTGAGTTTTTCCCCTCAATCACGTGTCTACGCTAGACCAAGTGCACCATCTACCAAATCAAACACTTTTTTTTAACTAGGCTGTAAAAATGTCACTAAGGAATGTTTGGGTCAATGTCTATTTATAGGTACTGCTCTCATTGTACTTGAGGCAGTACTGGTGAACTTGCATCTTCTATGGAAGACTTAGAGCTCATTATTGGAAAAGAGATGGCTTTGTTTCCTTTCATATTAAATAGTCAACGAGGTGATGCCAAGCCTCTCCTCTGTTTTTCTATAGAACCCAGTTTAGGGCTACATTCCATCACTTACCATCTGTGTGTTAATGATCCATTCATCTGCTCCCCAACAAACTGCAAAGGTTTTGAGGAAAGAACTCCTTCCTTCTCCACTATCTACCTAGACTAAGTATAAATTAACAATAAATAAATGAGCAAATGCTGATTTTATATATCTTGACTAGTCTATATATTGTTAGCACTATATTTAAATACCAATTTTCCATAACAGTTTCAGATTTTAAAACAGTGGAGAATTTTTTTTAAATTTGTTTGGTTGTTTTTTATTTTGTTTTGTTTTTCCCTAAAACAATTAATAATTGGACAGGAAGACTAGAGTTACCACTTCTAGATCTAAACATTCTCCACGATGAGTGGAGACAGAGGAACAGAGTGTGAGCTGCATGTAGGAGGGGTCTTACTTGGTTGTCATAATATGGTTATATCACTTCTTTTTAATAAAAGATGAAGATGAAATTGGGAATAAATAAACATAGACATTTGGGTTTCACAGCCACTTAACTCCCCACTTTTGTTTTTCAAATTAGTTGAGAGGTAGTTCTTATAGCCATAAGAACATTACCATCACCAGCTTAATTGTGGCTGCTACAATGTCAAGAAACTCACAAAGTTAAAATGTAAAGAAACCTTAGGGATGGTTTGGTGCAGAGAAGACTGATGTTGATACAGTTCATGTATCTTTAAGAATTTCATGGGATTGCACTCTGTCATCAATTTGCTTTAAGGACTATGTCTTAAAACCATGTTGTGTGTCATTACTGAAATACTCAGCAGTGGTTTGGTTTCTGAATACTTTTAAAGCATTCTCTCTCCTTTGCATTACACCATACAATATATCTTAACATATTATTTTCACTTGACATTTGTTTAATATATGAGAACATATTAGAGCATATGCCTTGAAGAAATACATAAAGGGAAAAGAGAAAAAGAAATTAAAATCAAGGGTGATAGTGAAATGGTTAAATTGATTTTTTTTCCTTTTATTTGTGGGGGAAGGGAGTCTTGCTTTGTCACCCAGGCTGGAGTGCAATGGCGTGATCTCGGCTCACTGCAACCTCTGCCTCCTGGGTTCAAGTGATTCTCCTGCCTCAGCCTCCCCAGTAGCTGGGATTACAGGTGTCCGCCACCACACCTGGCTAATTTTCATATTTTTAGTAGAGATGGCGTTTCACCATGTTGGCCAGGCTGGTCTCAAACTCCTGATCTCAGTTGATTCTCCTGCCTCAGCCTCCCAAAGTGCTGAGATTACAGGCGTGAGCCACTATGTCTGGTCAAATTCATTTTTGAATACAAATTTATGAGAAGTCATGCTAACTAGGTTAAACTGTATCTAAGAGAATGTGTCTTTTCAAAACAGATTATGAGGTTGGGTTCTGGTTCCCAAATTACAGCCATTGTTCAATATTTTGGGATTTTATTTTGGAAATGCATTCATTGCCAACTTGTAGCCACTAAGAAATGCTCCCTACATCAAAAGGCTAAGATGCCCTCTTTTATTATTATTCATAAATATTTAAGAACTAAGCTTCAAATAATATTTTATAATTTTCCTCAATGGTAAATTTTTTATGTTTAAAATACGACAATCTAATGGCCATCTTTAATGTATTAACATTGTTTATAGTCAGTTTTTATTTATTTACTTTTGAGACAGTCACACTCCATCACTCAGGCTGCAGTGCAGTGGTGCAATCTCAGTTCACTTCAACCTCCGCCTCTCAGGCTCCAGTGATCCTCCCACCTCAGCCTCCCTAGTAGCTGGCACTACAGACCAGCAGCACCATGCCCAGCTAATTTTTTTATTTTTAGTAGAGATGGGGTTTCACCATGTTGGCCAGGCTGGTCTCGAACTTCTGACCTCAGGTGATCCACCCAACTCGGCCTCCCAAAGTGCGGGGATTACAGGCATGAGCCATGTATTGTTTTTAAAACATCATTAGAATTCAAATGTTGCCAGCCTTTAAGGGTGGGGCACTATATAATGGGGGGCTTCTGTTGGTAGATGTCCCCTAGGGTAGGAGCCTTGTTATAAAAGTTGGAATGGAGATAATCCTGTGACTAAGAGGTCAGAGAAGCAGTGATGTTTTTCATCAGATTTCTAGACAATAGGAAGACAGAATGAAGAAGGAAGCCAAGGCATGAACAGCATATGTGTGAAATATAATCTTAATAGTGTGCATCTTTTAAGTCAGGATTCTGTCTATTGTTGCACAAAATAAATCATTATTATCTGGTGGTTGGAAAAAATGAGGACATTCCTTGGTTTTCTCCGAAAAATTATTTTAGTGTTGCTTAATTACCCTTAGGAGACATTAGTGATCACTACTGTATCAACAGAGAAAGTGAAAATTTATTTCATATAGTATAGTGATTTTTTTTTTTTTGAGACAGAGTCTCACTCACTGCAATCTCAGCTCACTGCAACCTCCGCCTCCTGGGTTCAAGCAATTCTCCTGCCTCAGCCTCCCGAGTAGCTGGGACTATAGGTGCGCACCACCATGCCCAGCTAACTTTGGTATTTTTTAGTAGAGATGGAGTTTCACTGTGATGGTCAGGATGGTCTTGATTTTTTGACCTCATGATCCGCCCACCTCAGCCTCCCAAAGTGCTGGGATTACAGGAGTGAGCTACCGCACCCGGCAATATGGTGATGTTTTTATGCAATGTATTAACAGAATTAGTTACAGTTTTCAGTTCTAGATGACTGATGATAGGGCAAAGCTGAGATAATCCATTCTTCCATTAGTTTGGGTGGAATCTTTTTAAGAGACTTGACTCATACTGAATATCTTGAATTACTACCAAGAGCTGATGATCATCAAGTCTGAGTTAATACCAGTGCTATGTTACTACAGAGAGGATAACTGCAGGAGAAGAATCGGTAGCATTTACCACGTGGCCTGCTGAACTTAAAAGTCAAACCACTTTTAAGTAATGACATTAAAAATCATATTTCCCATTTGTCTGTGGAACCTAGGGAGTAAAGGATAAGGTAGAGTCTACTGAAACTATGGAATGTTACTAAGTATTAGGTGTTATATTTAATTTCCAGTTTGCTTAATACTGGGGACAACTTTACTTTCTCCTACCTGTGAAAAAAAATTATGCCAGTAAGAGTTGTAATTTTTGTTTTCCCCCAACACATACCTCAACATAAAAATATTATGGGAAAAGTGATATTAACAAAAACTCTCTGGGACAAATATAGATAGAATGTGGTCTGGTGTGACATATTTGCTTCTTCACTACGTTCATCCTCTGAGTCTTCACCATGGATCAGATAGTCTATCATTTCTGTGGTAGATATGAAAGCTTTACAAGGTATATTTTTTCCACAAAGAGGTTTGTTAGATTAATAGTGAGAGGATACACCAAGGAACATGGAAATAATTTTTAGATGAATGAGAGCAAATACTAAACTGTTGAATTAAGTCAAATAAGAAAAATAGTTCCTCCCACCTTCAGAGAGATTAGTGAGACCAGGATTGTGGAAGGCACCTTGGCAATGGGCCTTGGAGCTCAGCGAATGGATAAGATGTGTACACAGTGAGAAGAGAAGAAAGCATCTAAACGAAAGTTAGTTTATGTTTAATTTGATATTTTCTCTTTAGCTCCTTCTAGTCAAGATGACCTGAAGCCTCTAGTCAAGAACCAGACAGGTCAGTTCTTCTTCTTAAGCTGTCAAATCCCTTCTCTTGTTAATTATGTTAATTGCAGTTGGATCCCCATCCAAATATTTGCCCTACCTTAATTTCATGTTAACGTGCTATGGGCTAAAGAGGTGGTATTTTTTAAAATGCATCTGTAAGTTTCATTTATGACAGATTTTCTATAATAAAAGTGTAGTCAAGAATGTTGATGGAAAATTAGGGTGAAATAAATATGTGACAACTGGAAAGTGTATAATCTTAAACAGTACACATTATTTTTATTATCTCTCTTTCCTACAGGCTGATGAGGCCTGGGATACTAATATAAAAACCAAAATTAGAAACTTCTCCTCTGTGGAGGTTTATTGCTTAGCCTGCAGTGCATGAAATCTTAATTCTAAAGCTCTAACTCAAAAAAACTGACATAGTTTTACCCTCTGACATGTCAAAATCAGGCCATAATTGTTTCTGTGGTTGTGAATTATGAACAAATATACTTTCTAACAAGACATGTGTTTCATTTAATTTTCCTTTCCAGCTTCACAATATGTCCATATACAGAGGCTGCTCGTGATTTTAACATGCTCACACCTACAAAAACACACAATACACACATACTTTCAAACATAAGCACACAGATTTGTAAACATATACATGAAGATTGGTTGCAACACAATTCATTCTCAAATCTCTTTCCTGTTATGCTTATGATCAAGATCTGTAACTTATCAGGGTTGATTTATCTGTTTTGTACAAGACTGAGTAAAGCTAAAGACCAAGAACATTATTGGTGTTTCTAAAACAAACTTCTCAAGAGACATCAAGTTTTAATCTCCCGTATTTCAAATACTTCCTGTTGAAATCTAAGCATAAAAGAACCATTAATTATATAAAAATAGAAACATATTTGTAACTTTCAGAACTGTCACTGAATACATATTGAAAGGCAGGTTATTTAGAGGATCCATGCAAGATAGAAAAGAACTACGCACAGATCATGGATGATGAAACAATTACGGGGAGAAAGTCATCTGCCGTAGGTCACCCAGATAGGGAGTGGGAAAGTGATGGCTCAGTCCTGGATCACTTTTGTATCACTTTCATTCCAAAGCCAGAAAATGTTCTGCAAAAGCAGAAATCTTGGCTGGGCGCAGTGGCTCACGCCTGTAATCCCAGCACTTTGGGAGGCTGAGGCGGGATGGAGACCATACTGGCCAACCCGGTGAAATCCCGTCTTTACTGAAAATACAAAAAAATTAGCTGGGTGTGGTGGTGCACGGGTAGTCCCAGCTACTGGGAGACTGAGGCAGGAGAATTGCTTGAACCCAGGAGGCAGAGATTGCAGTAAGGTGAGATCACGCCACTGCACTACAGCCTGGACGACAGTGTGAGACTCCATCTCAAAAAAAAAAAAAAAAACAAAAAAAAAAAAGCAGAAATCTCTTACTCTTTTGACATCCTAACTCCTCCTGCTACCCTCCTTTACCCTCATCCGTCTTTTATACAGATGTGTGCTTGTCTTAAAAATCACATAATTTTAATGTTAGAATGGACCTTATCATGCTATTTCAGTTATCAGCTGCTGAGCTGTATTCTTCTATTTTTGAGTTCCCTTCTCTCTGAAAAATCGACAAAAATCAGTAGAACTTTCAGTGCACTTGCAGGTGGGTTTTAACTTTTTTAGGCCTTAAACCCTCACAGCCTGATCCCTAAGTCACCTACTTTTCAGTTCTGGCTGAAGGAGAAGCCACCATCCAAAGGTGTAGACAAAGGTTCAATGAGCAGAAATTCTTAATTATGACATAAAAACATTAACCATTTTTACCTTGTTTTATGCTTTTGGAGAGAAAATAAGTCCCAACTTATTATTGTAACCATAAGTATTAATATTTGTCTTATTAATAACAGTGTAGGACCTTAATTTATAGTTTAGCCATTCACATTGGAGTCTTTAATCCCTGCTCTATTATGAAAGTATATATAGTATTAAGGGTCCATTTTTATTTCTCTCTGCATATAGTGATTTATGTTTCTCTGCACCCTCTACTAAATAATCTGGCCTTACTCCATTATATATTTAGTATATATATATATACACATCTGTCTCTGAGGATTTTCAGTTTCATTCCATTGGTCAATGTATCTGTTCTTGCTGTTGTAACAGACTACTACTCCTACTGCTACTAAATTATTATTATTATTATTATTGTTTTTCACTAATCCTGAACAGCTTTTTAACAATATATGTTATTAAGTTACTGTTTTAAGTAGAATATTTTATATAGAGATTCATATACTTATTGAGCCTATGTTTTTATTAGAATATTTTACAGAGAGATTCATATACATACTGAGCCTATGTTTTTATTTTCTTGCATGTTTCTTAAGTGATCTTGAAATCAACATTATACCAACATCTTGCATGTTTCTTAAGTGGTCTTGAAATCAACATTATAAAATAGAGTGGAAGTTACTGATTTTTTCTCAATTGCAGGAGTACCTCTGTAAGATGTAAATTGGATAAATGTTTAACATTTGAGAGAAATCCATCATACAACAATCTGATTCTGAGACTCCAATGATCATATTTTATGTTTAAAATGTCCATTTCTCCATGCAATCTTTCCATTTTATTTGCCCCTATCTAATACTTTATGTTTCCAAACAAGTACAAACAAGATTCATCAAATCTTGCATCTTCTAAAATATATCTTTGTTTCCCAACTTCTATGTTTAGTTTATTTCTTTTAAATTTTTAAAATTAATTTGTGCTTAGTTTCGAACCATGAAAAATGAACCTGTTCAAAGTCATAAAAGTAAAAGTAATCATGTCTTAGGCACGTAGTTGTCAGTAATCTGATTTTAACCCAACAGACTATATACATATTTGAGATAGGGTCTTGCTTTCTTGCCCAGGCTGGAGTGCAATGGCACAAACATGGTTCACTGCAGCCTTAACTTCCCAGGCTCAAGCGATCTTCCCAAGTAGCTGGGGACTGCAGGCGCATGCTACCACCCCCAGCACATTTTTGTGTTTTTTGTAGAGGTAAGGTTTTGCCATAAGACCAATTGTATGAGTCAACATGTAGGTGGCACATTAGTTCACTTCATTTCAATTAAGATTTCCTGAGCCTCTACTTTGTAACATATTTTAAGCAAGGTTCTAAGTCTGTGCTACAAACAGCAGTCATTCTATCCAAACCATCCATTTATAAGTAAAGCAACAATGGAAAAAACTATGGAAACCGTGTGTGGGCGGGGGAGGGGGGCACAGAAAATTATGCTCACATTTTCCGACGAGCACCCAGTGGGTCCTCCTTCACCATGTTCTTTTTTTTTTTTATTGCATTTTAGGTTTTGGGGTACATGTGAAGAACATACAATATTGTTGCATAGGTACACACGTGGCAGTGTAATTTGTTGCCTTCCTCCCCTTCACCTATATCTGGCATTTCTCCCCATGCTAT
>CAUYQU010049236.1:0-49363 GCA_963574635.1 Cheracebus regulus | reverse complement strand
TATTTTTTTTTTTTTTTTTTTTTTTTTTTTTTTTGCTCAAAGTCCTGTGTCTTAACAATCATTACTTTATATACACATGTTTTTGGGCTTAAAAAAAAATTCTGGTGGGAGGGCAAATCTGGCCTGTTAATCCATTTTGGAAGCAGCTCTTAATTAAAAAAAAAAAAAAATCCTGCCTTAACAGGGACCCCATTTAGTCTCTGCCTGCTCTAATAGTCAACTCTTTCTTTACCTCCTGATTTTGAAAGTCTAACTTAACTATAGTTAAAAACAGCATTTTCACCAAATACTTCTAGCATCCAGAAAAAAGAAACAAATGAACTATATTTTTTCATTTTTATTCTGTACATTTCCACACAATTCACAATACAGAAAAAGTGTCCAAAAAGTAACTGTAACTAGTCAATTTCTTTTTCAGAGATTAGTTCAGTCTCCCAAATTAACTCCATTGAAAATCTCTGTAGAGCAACACAGTGATCAAGATACTTTATATAAATAGGAAATGCAAGAAAATTAGGGAAAAATACTTTATGACTTTGTTACAAAAAACTTCATTCTTCCCTTTCCCGTCCCCCCCTCCCCCCTCCACCCACCCTCCCTCCACTTCGTATTATCTGAATCCTACTTTACCTGGAAATAAAACTTCATCTTTCTACTGCCACAGCTGCTACTTGTTTATGGATTCCACCTGCCAGCTGTCAGCTTTGCAAAAGCATGGCTCTGGGCTGTGATAACGGCAGAATCAGAAATCATGAAAAAGCCCTTTATAATGTGACTGCAACTCTTTATACAGATGTAGCCTTCGCAAGTGGAATACCCACAGCCAAGGGTACCCTGGATGCCGGGGAACTTTTTTCCACTCAGAAATCAAATTAAATCAAATATATTCATTCTTTTAAAACAAAGATTGTCCTCTATTCCTTAATTTTTCACAAGAATGGTTTTCCTCACTTTCTAACAGCCGTAGTCTGTGTAATATTCAGATTCATGGTTGCCCACTTAACCGTTGGGAATTTTTAAAAACAGCCATGCTGACCTTTGCTGAGACTATTGTGGTCCCTAACTTTTCAAAGATGTGTTTTGCAAAATATTCTGTTATGTTAGAATATTTTGTCTATGAGAGTTCTATATCTCCTTCCCCAGGATGGCAAGAATCCCAACTTTCCCAACCTGCAATCAGTAAGTCAGGGAAACATCAAAGTTCTTCTTGCATTGGAAATTATGCTTATATGTAATTAGAGTCTCAATCCAACCAATGATGGGTAAGGAGAGTAGCAAATAAAAATTATTTGCTGTGAATAAACCCAGAGGATCAGGAGCCATTTGGTTTCATACAGCAGGTACAATAAATATCAAGGCTAGATGGTATCTTAAAAGTGATAAATCTCGTCAACACATTTGTGAGAATTAACTATAAATTTGAAATGAAAAATAGGATAAACTGACAGGACTACCACATCTGTATGTGTACGGTTTATAAGAGTAAAGACAATTTGTAAACATATATGTATCACTTTTAAGAAGAAAGTTTATATTTAATCCCAAAATAACAAGGTTACAGTCTCTGAATTTTTAAGTGAATATATTTAGATTTGTGGGGAAAGAAACTCACTAAGTGTTCCTTATTTTTCTCAAACTTTATCAGGGACAAGAACAAGTTTGTGGATAGGCGTTACCTACTATAAGAGGTTGCACAAACTTCTTCCAAAACCACCTCATCCTTCAGAAAGTGCCATTAAAAAGTTCTTCTATTAGCTGACCCTAATCCCTGCAAGTTCTGCACATCATCTAATTCTTCTATGCTGCATAAAATGAAATTTTCACAACACTCCTTGAAGCCACTTTGAACAAGTTTACTCTCTGTTTCCTGAGCTTGATTTTCAATATTTGCTGGCACTATAAGTCATTTATTTGAGAGTTGCCATAAGAATTTGTGTTAAGACCAGAGTCTTCTTATTGTACTACTTTTGAGAATCTCTTTTCCTTTCCTTATAACTCTGCTCCTCTTTTATTTGCCAAAACCAGAGGCAAGAAGTAGGACAAGAAAGAAGATAGAGTAGAAGCAGGTCTTTCCTACAAGACTCTGGATATGGGCTCATTTCTTAAAATTATCTCAAGTGACTTCCTTCCTCACCCAGTCAACCTGAAATCTAGGAAATCAAGCTGTATTACAGGATTAAAAGATGACAGGCAATTAAAACTGTAATCCACCTAAGCAGAATATGATAGAAACATGAGCCTACTGATATGGGGTTAAGTTTTGTTTCACAACAAAAATTATGGAAAGTGTTTCCATGCCTCTGTATTAGTAGAGGATACAGAATTTCTCACCCTCTTCTCCAGTCCTGACTCTATACCCCAAATGACAAATGGGTAGTAATTGGGGAAAGAACATTAAATCCTTTGTTTTCACTTTAACTCCTGAATTTGTGACCTTTTTGCTTTAGTAGAAACATCTCTTTTTTAGGAGGTTTGGGAATTGAATAACAACTTTGCCAATTGTTAGCCAATTCCCAAATCTAAAAATATATGTTTCTACTAAAGCAAGGTGTGTTTGTGCAGGCAAGGCAACTTTTTAGGGTCATGAAATCCCTGCTTCTAAATGATTTGGGATATATTTGCAATGATGGAGGCTTTCAAAAAAAATATCTTCATTGCCATCTATTTGGCAGGAACCTGGGGAAAAAATAGGCTCTAACTGAGTTCTGTTCCAGTCTAAAATTACAGAAATTTAAACCAAGAAAATCCCACAGGGCTTTTCTAGTCCAAGATCACCCACACTTAAAAGATTTGCTTTTACGTGATCTCTGAGTTAGTCATTAAATCTTCACTTAAATATTAGAAGAAACAGTGATAAAAACTTCGCTCTATTTTTCAGAAAGCCCAATCTATTTTTCTGGATGCAATGTTTAGGAAAAAATAAATTCTTATAATAAAGCTAACCCCTTTCCATGTGTTCCTGCTCTTTTCTTTCCTTATTTTATTCTACAAGTCATCTTCCCTATAGAACTTGAATCTAACAGTCCTACTTAACCTATCTCCTCTATGTATTCTTATTCCTAATCTAATTTTGTCTTTTTTCCAGATCAAACATCCTCCTTCTACATATTCACCAATCTGCTCATAAATGTCCCTTGTAAAGTATGAGATTCTGAATTGAAGGGTATTTCAAGTCTGCTTGTTCTTCTCAAGTACACCAGAATTTCCCATAGGTGTATTAAGCCACTCTATATGTGACTATATATTATCAAAACACTTAGCTTGCACACCCACCCATAAACTTAGAGCAATAGAGTCTCGGATGTCGGGGCCATTTTTAACACTTTTTGGTGTAGTATTTTGAAATTATATCATCCTAACAGTGATTTCCAAGGAAAAAAGTAGGACTAACATATTTTAAATGCGGAGAATCACAAAATAGTTAAAGAAGCCATTAACCCTCACTGTTAATTTCTTCTCTTGAAACCTACTCTGGTATGCAAACATTTGACTTTTCTTTCCTTTGTACAAGCTGACAAGTCTCTCTCCAATAGCAAAAACTGACTTTTTTATTTCATACTCTCCCTTATATTACTCATTCTTTCTGTGGAACCTTAGGTAAACATTTTTTTTTTATGGAGGCGTCTTCTATATTATGGAAATCCAAACAACTGATATAAAACATCCTTGAAGGCAATGATGGAAAATGACTTACTTAGAAAACATGTTAATATGCAATTTCTAAAGACCCAGTTCTGGCTGCAGCAGTATCATTTGCTATATTAATCTACACAGGATGAATTCACTGTACTGAGATTCAGTTTATTCATCTAAAATGTATTATCTGCATTATTCACCTCATCGGGGTTGTATTGAAGCTCAAATGTGTCAAAAAATATAATGCTAAAGCACTTTTTAATCCTTGAAATTGTTATTAATAAACAGTATAGATTTGAGTTGTTTAAGCTGTCATAGAATGCAAACGATATTGTGTTTCACTAAAGTTTTGAGGAAAAAGATAATTTCAGTATTTCCCACTACCAAAGACTCCCATTTCAGATGGCATTTGGCTCAAAATACTGAAATTTGAAAGATAGGTGAAAACTTGGATCACTATTTTCTTATTTCCATGGGTTAGACGTTCCTTGAGGTTTTCACCCTGGTAGCAGAAGCCAAGGAGTTTTCCATGATTGCCTTTCATGTGCATTTACTTGGCTCCCAAATATCTTACAGGCAGAATTTTCTTCTGTGGTTATATTAGATTGCACTTAACTCTTAGAATATCAAACCACAGCACTTTCTTATATTGGATGGACAGTAAGACAGATTTCTAACAGAATTTTACTTGACAATAACTAAGAATATTGATCAAAATTTCTGAGCTTCCAGGACTATTTTAAATAAATTAAACTTAAATACTTAAATTACACCTTTTGGTATGTTTTCTTTTATCTAGCTCTTAAATTCATGCTTAGTTTAAATGATAACTAACGGCCATTCCCTCTGGATATTTTAAATATTCTCAGTTATAAAGCAACATTTTAAAAATAAGAAAATCAAGATTTTTTATGAGTTTTTAAAATAAAATCCTGCCATTCAACAAAGACATTAAAAAATTTCTTTTGAAAAATCACAGCATCTAATTTCAGCCCCCTCAAATCTCATATTCCTAATCACAACACCCATCAAGGTAGTCAGGTATTCTCTGTTTAAACGCCACCGGAGGCTGAAAGTTTATAACTCTGTGATACCCGCTCCACTATTACATATTATATATGGTTCATCTTCTTTACATTTAGTCAAAATCCACTGAAAGCTCTGCTTATTTTTCCTAGTTCTATCCTGAGACCTAGAATAAATGAGTCTTAGCCTTCATTTTAGTAGTGTTTTTTAAGTCTTGTTTTAAAATCTTAGTTTCAGATACATTTTTAAGAAATTACCATGACTCCAATAAAATGGAAATTAAAATATTATTATTTTCCTACTTAATATATGTTTCATAGAACTAAAACATTGCTGGCTAATGAGTGGCTGGTACAATAAAACCTTGGTTGAATTTCCAGTCCATGCTGGACACCCTTTCTTTCTCCTGCACAGAACTTATATTTGAATTTGTCTTTTCTTCTAGAAGCCAGCTCCATGAAATCAAGACTTTTGTCTACTGCATTCATTGTTATATCTTTAGTATGGTGCCTGCATCAGAGTGACAAATATTTTTCAAATGATGATGAAATGTATGTATGATTGACTTGCGGGGATTGCATGCATAACTGAATACATACGTAAACAGATTAGAGTCTATGCATGATGAAGACACCATTCAATTTTCACATTTCTACTTTAAAATCTATGCTACAACAGCCTAAGAATTATTTTTTGCTTTATTTTTGGAATCTAGTCAGTAAATCTCAGTGTCCCGAGAGAGCATGTTGTCCAGGGGCATGACTGCTTTCTTAGTTCTTATTTTCAAGTTTCTCATTAAGCTGTGAGGAGACAGCCTGAAATCCACAGATGGCCCTCAGGAGTATAAGATATATAACCTAGTCCTCCAGGTGACGTCAAGCAGGCACATGGCTTACATCATTGTGAACTCTCATGTGACTAAGACAGATATTTACTAAACCTGATAGATTACAGAATCATGCTTGCCATAATTCTGTAAGATGATCAAGGTCAGTGGACATCTATGTGTCCTTTGAGTAAAAGGTATATTTGTCCCAGAGGGTAATTTCATTTTGATCTATTTTCAGCATAATATCTGGGAAAGATTTTTGCAACTGTGTGACAAAATTATTGACAGTAGTAGGCAGAAAGTCCAGGGGCAGGACTGTTACTGTAGCCTGAAATTTCGAGGGACAAAAGATGAAGGATGACAGGGACACAGAAAAGGGTGGAGTCCAAGTTGTTCTGAAAGACCTGGAAGAGAAGGAACTGTACTTCTAATCAGCTGAGTATGAGACTCAGAGTGTGAGGATTTGAGAGATTCAAAGGTGGTTCAATTAAGAGGCAGGGAGAAGCCATTTTATCTTAAATAAGTGTTAAAGATTAATCAGAAAGCTAATAGATGCTCTACTTCTTTTCCTAAAATGAACATAATTCATTTAAATAGAGCAATTAGTAGTTTTATTTGATAGTTAGGATGAGCCACTTTAATAAAGTCCCAGTTTCAAATAGCATAATTGAATAAAATATCATGCTGTTCTCAGTGATTTCATTAGCTACTCCCTCTGGAAGGAAGACAAACTGCTCAGACCCCATACTACACAGAAGTTACTACACCTTCCTGGGAGTAGCCTGCCCTAATTAAATATCATTAGGCAATCTACTGAGTGTTAGTTTTACAAACAGCCTTGTAAAATTGTGTAAGCATCACAGAGGAAAGAACTCTCCTTTACTTGAAATCCATATGTAGCTTAGATAAGTCTTGAAGCTATTGTAGGTTTCATGCTTCATGGAAGGCAACATAAACAATTACAGGAACTCCTGGTCATGAATTTTATGACACAGGCAATAGAAAATAGCAAATGCAATTGTAGTAATGCCATGACAGATCTAAGCCTAGGAATGGTGGAAACAAAAAATAAATGGAAATTGTTTAATCTGTCTTTGCCTGTTGGTGTTTACTACACATATACAAATGATCAGCATGCTTTTAAAATGTTTCCTCTTTTCTAAACCTATGCAATATACATGAATATGGTATACATACATGTATATGCATATAAATAAATGTCTATATATCTGTGTGAATGTGTATGCATATATACATAAATGCTTGTGTGTGAACAGATGGAGTATTTCTGGCATCATGTACAAGCAGCAATGTTCATCAATGTTAACAGCATTTATTTTTGGGAAGTGGGACACAACAGCAGAACAAAAGGATGCCTTGACTTTGGATGTGATACTCATCTGTGATATTAAAACATTTTATAAAAAGTGTGTGCCATTTTAATGACAAAAAACCTAAATATTAATAAAATTGACATGGTATATGTATGGTTTTTTTCAAAGAAGAAAAAAGAAAGAAAAAGAAGGATAAAAAAGAGGAAAGAAGAGGAAGAATAAAAGAGAAAGAAAGAGAAAGAGAAAGGGGGAAAAAGAATGAGAATCTTACTCTATTGCTCAGGCTAGAATGTAATCTAAATATAGGTATTAAAGACCTCTTTTATGCCAATAATTATACTTAACAATGGAGACAGGAAGGAATAAGGGAAGAAAATAACAAACAAACAGCCAATCAATATTTCATTTAAATCTGTGGAATGCTATGCAATTACTGAAAAGTGATTTAGTTCCAATTATGTAGTCATTTTTAGAATAGGTGTGATATGATACTGAGAAAAATATACATTTTGTGGATATGGGGTGGTGAATTCTATAAATATTTATTAAATTTACTTGTTCCAGGTCCAAGTTCAAGTCATGAATGTCCTTGTTAATTTTCTGTCTCGTTGATCTGTCTAATATTGACAATGTAGCTTAGTCTCTTTATAAGTCGTGAAGAATTTGGCTTATGTCTCTCGGTGCTCCTATATTGGGTGCATATATATTTAGGATCGTTAGCTCTTCTTGTTACTTTGATCCTTTTACCACTGTGTAATATTGTTCTTTGTTTCTTTTAGTCTTTGTTACTAATATAGTCTATTTTATCAGGGACAAAAATTACAATTCCTGTTTTTGTTTTTTTTTTGTTGTTTTTTTTTTTGCTCTCCATTAGGTTGGTGTATCTTCCTTCATCCCTTTATTTTGAGTCTCTGTGTGTCCTTACATATAAGATAGGTCTGGATAGAGCATACCAATGGGTTTAAACTTTTTATTCGGTTTGCCTAACTGTATGTTTTGATTAGGGCATTTAATTCATTTAAATTTAGGATTAATATTGATATGTGTGAGTTTAATACTGTCATTTGATGCTAGCTGGCTGTTTTGCCCATTAGTTGATGTAGATTCTTCATTATGATGATACTCTTTACCTTTTGGTAGGTTTTTCGGATAACTGATACTGGTTGTTCTTTTTTGTGTGTAGTGCTTCTTTCAGAAGTTGTTGTAAAGCAGGCCTGATGGTGATGAAATCTCTGAGTTCTTGCTTGTTCGCAAAAAATTTTATTTTTCCTTCACTTGTGAAACTTAGTTTGGCTGGATATGAAACTCTGGGTTGAAAGTTCTTTTCTTTAAGATGTTGAATACTAACCCCCACTCTCTTCTGGCTTGTAGGGTTTCTACTGAGAGATCTGCTGTGAGTCTGATAGGCTTCCCTTTATGGGTAACCTGACCTTTCTCTCTGACTGCCCTTAGTATTTTCTCCTTCATTTCAACCCAAATAAATCTGACGATTATGTGTCTTGGGGTTGTTCTTCTTGAGGAATATCTTTGTGGCATTCTCTGTATTGCCTGTAGTTGAGTATTGTCATACCTTACTAGGTTAGGAAAATTTTCCTGGATAATATCCTGAAGAATATTTTCCAGCTTGGATTCATTCTCTTCGTCACATTCAGGTACACCTATCAAACGTAAATTAGGTCTTTTCACATAGTCCCATATTTCTTGGATACTTTGCTCATTCTTTTTTATCCTTTTTTCTCTAATCTTGTCTTCTCATTTCATTTCATTAAGTTGGCCTTCGACCTCTGAGATCCTTTCTTCTGCTTGATCAATTCGACTGTTAAAACTTGTGGATACTTGGTGGATTTCTCGTATCGTGTTTTTCAGTTCCATTAATTCATTTATATTCCTCTCTAAATTGTCGGTTCTCGTTAGCATTTCGTCAAATCTTTTTTTCAAAGTTCTTAGTTTCTTTGCATTAGGTTAGAACATGTTCTTTTAGCTCACAGAAGTTTCTTATTATCCACCTTCTGAAGCCTGATTCTGTTAATTAATTGCACTCGTTCTCCATCAGGCCTTGTTCTGTTGCTTATGAGGAACTACCACCCTCTGTAGAAGGAGATATATTCTGATTTTGGGTGTTCTCAGTCTTTTTGAGCTGGTTTCTTCCCATCTTTGTGGATTTATCCTCCTATCGTCTTTGTAATTACCAACTTTCAAATTAGGTCTCCGAGTGGACGTCCAGCTTGTTGATTCCCAGCGTCGGAATCTATGTAATTTTCACTGCAGTGACACGCAGCGCTGGCTGAAACCGCGGCGTTGAGATTCATGGTGCTTTTCTACCCGGGAGTCTCTGGTCTGGCTTCCCTCTTCAGTCCCTTTTTCAATCGGCTTAATGGGCAACTCTGCCTTCCCGGAGCTCCAAGCTCCAACCAAAAGGACATCCAGTCCCATTTACTCGCACCTAGAACCGCCGCCCCAGCCAAAAGGGTCATGCTGGCGACCCATGGGACTCCTCCGCTGGGAATCTCTTGGTCAGTGGGCAACAAAAATTCGTCTGGAAGTGTGGCATCCACTCGCTCTCTGTGTTTTCACTGGGAGCTGCAATCCTGAGCTGCTAGTAGTTGGCCATCTTGGATCTCTCTCCTGAACTTTTTAAATTGTAATTTAAGGAAGTAATCACTATCTTTAAATTCAAGGCTCTTGTTTTTCACTGATACAAACTTCAAATTGTTTTGTAATAACAGAAATAGATTTCAAATGATTTTCATATTAAGCATTTCTCCACGCATATTTTGTTGCTCTCTAAAGAATAATGTTCTTGAGGATACTGACTAAGTATCAAAGAAACCCACATTTTTTGTTGTTGTTTTTTGTTTTTTGCTTTTGGGGAGGAAGTTTCACTCTTGTTCCCCAGGCTGGAGTGCAATGGCAGGATCTCGGCTCACCTCAACCTCCACCACCTGGGTTCAAGCAATTCTCCTGCCTCAGCCTCTTAAGTAGCTGGGATTACAGGCATGCATGCACCACTACATTCAGCTAATTTTGTATTTTTAGTAAAGACAGGGTTTCTCCATGTTGGTCAGGCTGGTCTTGAACTCCCAACCTCAGGTGATCCGCCTGCCTCACCCTCCCAAAGTGCTGGGTTTACAGGCGCGAGCCACCACACCCAGCCGGCAACCCACTTTTAAACTTAGTTTTCCAAAATAAATTTTTGCTTTGAATGTATAAATCCTATTGGTGTAATTTATTTTTCTACAACCCTTGCAATTTTCTGTAAAATTTTCCTGCATATTCAAAAAGGTCATTTATGAACTGGGCGTGATGGCTCAAACCTGTAGTCCCAATGCTTTGGGAGGCCAAGGCAGTAAGGTCACTTGAGGTCAAGGGGTGAACTCCAGCCTGGGCAACAAATAGAGATTCCCCACAACTCTACAAAAAATAAATCAACTCAACGTAGCAGCTCGCACCTATAGTCCTAGCTATTTGGGAGGCTAGGAGGAAAACCTGAGCCATGGAGTAGCTATGACTGCCCACCTGCACTCCAATCTGGTCAACAGAGCAAGACTCTGTCTTTTAAAAAATTATTATAAAATTACAATTAAAAAAATAAAAAATAAATGAAAAAGTCACTCATAAAAGCAACTTCTCCCCTGTTCTAAGTTACTTTTAGCAAAAACTTTTTTGGACAGCTAGTAAACAATCTGATCTCATTCTCTCCCAATGAGCTTTAAAAATAGGTAAATGGCTTCAATTTGTCTTAAATTTGCCATTTGGAAAACAGCAGTCAGTAGAGAATTCAGACTTGGGACAAACTTTCACATCTGAAAGCTATTTACCCAAATTGATTCACAGATTCACACAATTCTCATCAAAATCCTAATAACATTTTTGCAGAAATACAAAAATCCATCCTAAACTTTATATGGATCTCAAAGGACCCTGAATAGCCAAAATAATCTTGAAAAAGAACAAAGTTGGAGATCTCACACTTCCTCATTTTAAAAGTTACTACAAAGCTATAGTGACCAAAACAGTATGGTACTGGTATAAGGACTAACGGAATAAGAAGCCCAGAAATAAACTCTCACATATATAATTAAATCATTTTTAACAAGGATGCCATAACTACTAAGATGAAGAAAAGACAGTCTTTTGAACAAACGGTGCTGGAAAACTGGATATCCACGTGCAAAAGAAAAAAGTTGTACCATTTACTTTATACCATACACAAAAGTTAACTCAAAGTGGATCACAGACCTAAACAAAAGAGCTAAAACTATAAAACATAGGGTGAAAAGCTTCATGATAATAAATTTGGCTATGATCTCTGGCTATGACACCAAAAGCACAAGTAACAAAAGAAAAAAACTTCATCAAAATTAAAAACTTTTGTGTATCAAAGGATACTATCAACACAGTGCAAAGGCAATCCACAGAATGAGGGAAAATATCTGTAAATCACTATCTGTAAGAGATTAATATCCAGAATAAAGAACAACATAACAATCAAAAACAAAGCCCAACTGGCCAGGTGCGGTGGCTCACGCCTGTAATCTCAGCACTTTGGGAGGCCAAGGAGGGTAGATCACCTGAGGTTTGGAGTTTGAGACCAGCCTGACCAACATGGAGAAGCCCCATCTCTACTAACTAACAAAATTGGCCAGGCATGGTGGCGGCATGCCTGGAATCCCAGTTACTCGGGAGGCTGAGGCAGGATAATCACTTGAACCCAGGAGGCAGAGGTTATAGTGAGCCAAGATTGCGCCATTGCGCTCCAGACTGGGCAACAAAAATGAAACTCTATCTCAACAACAACAAAAAAGCCCAACTGAAAAATGAGCAAAGAACTTGTATAGGAATTTCTCCAAAGAAAAATACAAATGGCCAATAAACACATGAAAATATGTTCAACCTCACTAATAATTAAGAAAATGCAAATCAAAATCAGAATGAAATACCACATCACAGCCATTAGGATGGCTATTACAGAGAAAAAATAAATAAATAAATAAATAAAATGTTGGTGACGTAAAGAAACTGAAACCCTTGTACAATGCTGGTGAGAGTTGAAAATGGTGCTGTGCTGTGGAAAACTATGCAATAGTTCCTCCAAAAATTAAATACAGTAATTACATGAGCCAACAATTCTACTTCTGAGTATATACCCAAAAGAACTGAAAGCAGGAACTTAAACAGGTATTTGTACATGCATGTTCACAGCAGCAATACCTGCAATAGCCAAAAGGTGGAAGCAACCCAAGCATCCACCAACATGTGAATGGATAAACAAACAATGATATATACTTCCAATGGAATATTATTCAGCTTTAAAAAGGAAACACGTTATGATATATGCTACAATATGAACCTTGAAAATGTTATGCTAAGTAGAATAAACGAAATACAAAAGAACAACTATTGAACAATTCCACTTATAGGAGGTACCTAGAAAAGTCAAATTCATAAAGACAGTGGAATTTGCCTGAGAGTTCATATGTGGGGAGAAAATGCGGAGTTACTGTTTAATGGGCAGAGTTTCAGTTTGGGAAGGTAAAAAAGTTCTGGATCATGCAGGATGGTGATGGTTACACAATAATGTGAATGTACTTTATGCCACTAAACTGCACACTTAGAAATGGCTCAATAGCAAACTTTATGTGTATTTTGCCACAATTTTTTTTTTGAGACAGTCTTGCTCTGTTGCCCAGGCTGGAGTGCAGTGGCAGGATCTCGAGTCACTGCAACCTCTGTCTTCTGGGTTCAATTGATTGTCCTGCCTCAGCCTCCCAAGTAGCTGGGACTACAAGCACCTGCCACCACGCCAGGCTAATTTTTGTATTTTTAGTAAAGACAGGGTGTCACCATGTTGGCCAGGCTGGTCTTTAACTCCTGACCTCGTGATCCGCCCACCTTGGCAGTTACCAGAAAGAAATTAATACCGGATACCTACTGAACATGTTAAAGTAGAATAAATCTCTATCAAATATGTTTTAAAAGAAAATATAATATAATTTATAACCCGGGAGTGCAGGAATCTAACTGTAACTTAAAATCCATACACTAAAAAAGGTTATTTCAACTACATAAAAATTAAAAAATTATTTACAAAAACAGAACCAAAGTACTCAAAAGAAAAATGAGTAACAGAGAAAAATAATCTACACTGAGAGACAGAGATAATTTCTGTAACATACCTAAATGTTAATGACAAGGGAGGGAAGGAGGAGGAAGGGAAGAAACGGAAGGAAAGGCAAAAGACACAAACCATTCTTAGAAAAATAGAAACGGCTATTAAATGAAAAGACATTCAACTCCATGGGATTTTTAAAATGCAAATTAAAAGTGCACTGAGGTGCTTTCAAACATTACTAGTTAGAGGGAGGGTTGTATAACAACAACAACAAAAACATTACTAGTTAGAATGCAAAATGATATAGCCACTTAGGAAAACAATTTAACATTCACTTACCATCTGACCCAGCAATTCTACCTCTAAGTAGAATCTACCCAAGAACAATCAAAACAGTTATTCATACAAATGTGTACACATATGTTCACAACAGAATAGTTCATAAAGACCTAAAACTAGAAGCAAAACAAATGTTTAACAAGAGAATGAATAAACAAGAGTGCTATATTCATACAAACCAAAATTACTTCATAGAGGAAGAACCAGGAGAACGTAACCCATTCTCCCAGAAGACACTTAACAGAAGGCAATTCTAAGATGACTCAAATGTTAGAATTATCAGATAGCGACTTGGAATCAACAATGAGTATTAACATAGACCTGTAACTGATTAATACGGGAAATATCACCAGAGAAACTAAAATAAAGACAGAGCAGTAGAAATCATCCACTCTGAAAATGGGGGAAAAAAACAGAGAGAAAAGAACAGAGCTTCAGGGACTTATCAAGGACAATATCAAAAAGGTGACAAACTGAAGTCCCAGAAGGAGAAGAAAGTATAAGAAAAATATTTTTTAAAAGAAACAGTGACAAGCCAGATGGGGTGGCTCATGCCTATAATCCCAGCACTACGGGAGGCTGAAGCAGGCAGATCACTTGAGTTCAAGACTGGCCTGGCCAACATGGCGAAACCCCATCCCTACAAAAAATACAAAAATTAGCCAGGCATGGTGGTGCATGCCTGTAATCCCAGCTACTCAGGAAGCTGAGGCACGAGAATCACTTGGACCTGTGAAACAGAGGTTGCAGTGGGCCATGATCGCGCCACTACACCCCAGCCTGGGTGACAGAGCGAGACTCAGTCTCAAAAACAAATAAACAAAAAGAAATAGTGGCTAAAAATTTTTGCCATTTAGTGAAAGACAGAAATTTAGAGATTTAAGAGGCTCAAGGTCACCCAAGAAGAATAAATCTAAAGAAAACCACACTTAGGCACAAAGTGGAACTACTGAAAATCAAAGATAAAGGAAATATTATACTCGTATATGGGGATCTAAAATAGAACTTGAGGTATAAGAGTAGAATGCTGGTTGCCAGGTATTGGGAGATGAAGGAATTGGAGATGTTGATGTGTGCAAACTTCATTATAAGATGAGTATGTACTAGAGATCTACATTACAGCATAGTAACTACAGTTAATAATTAATAATAAAGTATTTTGCACTTGAAGTTTGCCTAAAGGAGATCTTAAGTTTTATCACACAAAAAAAGGTAACTATGTCATGTAACAAACACATTAATTAGCTTGATTGTAAGACTCATGACACAAGGTCTACTTATAACAAAACACTACATTGTGGCCAGGAGCAGTGGCTCATACCTGCAATCCCAGCACTTTGGGAGGCCAAGGCAGGCAGATCACCTAAGGTCAGAGTCTGAGACCAGTCTGACCAACATGGCAAAACCCCATCTCTACTAAAAATACAAAAATTAGCCAGGCGTGGTGGTGGGTGCCTGTAATTTCAGCTACTCAGGAATCGCTTGAACCCGGGAGACAGAGGTTGCAGTGAGCCAAGATCATGCCACTGCACTCCAGCCTGGGTGACAGAGCGAGACTGTCTCCAAAAATTTTTTTAAAAAACTAAACCAAAAATGTTTCTTTGTGACCTAGAGAAGCAAGTTAAATATACAGAAGAGCTCTTACTAGGGCAGCAATGAAAAAAATCTACAATGCTGATTTTGGCTGGGAAAGGAAGGTAGTAAGGGAAGTGGAAAATGACTTGCTTAGAGAAAGGAATGTAAAGAAAAGAATTCAAAAGCACTTTTGGAGCTATCAAAGACTTGGTAACTAGAAGAATAGTAGTAAAAATATAAGAAGGCTAGGTGAGAGGGGAGGCCAGACTGACAGAAATCAATAGCAAAAGAAAGATGAGTTTTATACCAAAAAAAAAAGGTGAGTCTGGCCCAACAGTAATTGCCTCTGAGGAAAGGGGAAGTGGATTTGGGAATAGTCATCAATAATGCTCTTTTGTGCCTTAAAACAAGAAAGATAAAGTATGATAAAATGTTCACAGGTAATAATTCTAATAAATAGAGGTATCCGTTATATTATTGATGCTACTTACCAAAAAGAAATCCATTAATAGAATCTTTTTCAGTAGCAAAACAACTTATGCCTATATTGTAAAAGCATTAATAACCCTTGCCTTACATATTATTTTTAAGTTTATAAATTTCATATGCTTGTACATTAAAAGCATGTACAATCATACTCTCTTGTTAGGGGCTAACAGAGTGGTGTCTTTGAGGCCAATGTTCCATTACAATTCCGAAAATTCCAGGGCTCCTAAATGATGCTAAATCTACTCTGCCTGTGCTCTATATAAGGAACAAGTTTTAACTTTCAATATTTCAGCAAATGAAATGATGTAACAAAATGAATATAAGACCCCAAAGCTTAAGGATAGAAGAGACTTTAATGACCTAGCACAACTCTTTCCAAAACCTTCATACTGACAACCACTAAAGTTCAAATAATTCTATCCTAGTATGAATGACTTGCTTATACCCTAACCATATTATAAAAATAAAGCACATCTTATATAATTTTATTTAAGACATGATTACCAAATAAATCCAAATGAAAATAGAGGTTTACGAATTGAATCCAATGCCTATACTCCTTGTATCTCAATTCTCAGCTTAGCCAGTTTTCTTCACACAATACCAAAGCTCAAAAAGGTAATTTGATGCTAGAAAACTTTTGTTTTTTTTTTGGAGACAGAGCTTCACTCTTCCTGCCAAGGCTGGAGTGCAATGGCATGATCTCATCCGACTGCAACCTCCACCTCCAGGTTCAAGCAATTCTCCTGCCTCAGCCTCCCGAGTAGCTGGGATTACGGGCAAGCACCACAACACCCAGCTAATTTTGTATTTTTTAGTAGAGACGGGGTTTCTCCATGTTGGTCAAGCTGGTCTCGAACTCCCGACCCCAGGTGATCCGCCCGCCTAGACCTCCCAAAATGCTCGGATTACAGGCATCATCCACCACACCCGGCCAGAAACTTTTAAAACAAGAACACAATGGCTAATGCACAGGGAAATTTGTCAAGTCAAGTAAGACAATATTAGCTATAAAGATAAACAGCAATGGTTTAAAAAACTTTTCCAATTTCCTCTAATGTTTTTCTCACTACACGCAAGTCAGTGTTTAACCTGACACAAAAATACTGATGGACTCTTGAGCGGAAGAACCTGGACTCCTACTCTGTGTATCAACAGAAACATTCTCCTAAACCTTAAAATCTTAACTCCTTTTAATTAGTGAAGAGAAAAGAACATGAACCTTGAAATAAAAAAGACATGAATGAATGCTTGTTCCACCATTTACTAGCCTGTGATCCCGTGATAATTAACTACTCCTAATGCATAGGGAATAAAACTAAATTCATGAGGTTGTCATAAGGATTAAGGACATAACAGTGTACAGAACTCACTAAGTATTCGGTAAACATTTCCTTCCCAAGATGATTTTCCTTTATCCATAGGCCTTCCTTTATCCCTCTACCCATTCCTTTAATTTTGCTTTCAAAGATCCTCAACAATGTTTTCCCAATCCCTTTGCTGTAGGTCCAACTATCACCACTGAAGACATCAATTACAGCAGTCAGTACATGCTCCATGAAAGAAATCAGTCACAAAAAGCCACAAATTGTATGATTCCATTTACATGAAATGACCAAACTAGGCAAATTCATAAAGACAGAAAGTAGGCCAGGTGCGGTGGCTCACACCTGTAATCCCAGCACGTTGGGAGGCCAAGGCAGGTGGATTACGAGATCAGGAGTTTCAGACCAGCCCAGCCAAAATGGTGAAACCCTGTCTCTACTAAAAGTACAAAAACTGCTGGGTGTGGTGGTGCACACCCGTAGTCCCAGCTGCTCGGCAGGCTGAGGTAGGAGAATCGCTTGAAGCTGGGAGGCAGAGGTTGCGGTGAGCCAACACTGCACCACTGCACTCAAGCCTGGGCAATGGAGCAAGACTCCATCTCAGAAAAAAGACAAAGTAAATTAGTTTTTGCCAATGGTTGAGGACAGAGGTAATGAAGAATAACCGCTACTGGATGTGGGGTTTTTTGGGGCCATGAAAACGTTCTAAAATTGACTAGATTCCAGTAAACGGTATCCAGGTATTAAAATAAAATTTACTGGAAATGGTTACACAACCTTGTTACAATGCTAAAAACTACTCAATTACACACTTTAAAGGAGTAAACTTTATGGTATATGAATTATAACTCAATAAAGCTGTTTAAAATAGAATAAAATACTAGACCCAGACTAATACTGGATAAATTTAGCTTTTACCACTGTTCCGCTTAATGATTTACACAATCTACTACTGCCTATCAAATAAAATTCAACATTTAAAATCCTTCTGAAATAAGGCAAGATGAGTAAATAAACTACTTGCTATCCCACAGCTCCCAGCAGAAATATCTGAATTCCAGGTAGAGCAATTTCCTAACTGACCCATCCCCCAAATACTTTGAAACTCCTTCACGACGTCCCTTCATCCGTAAAATATTTACTGGGCATTATTAAATACCATGCAGGAAGCTATCACTTGAATAGATAATGAACAAAAAAGAAATAATCCTCGCCATTATGGAGCTTTATCCTATTTATGCTTTTCCAAGGATCTGATCAAGTTCAGCTTCTTCATAAATCATCCTCCAAATGCTAGAGTCCAATATCTCTCACAACCATTAAATACTAATAAACTATCCATAATTATTTCACACATTAGTTTCATCCTTGGCACTAAACTGTAAACCTCAAGTATAAAATCATGCCTTAAGTTTTCTTGCATTTACTATAGCGTTTAGCATAGAACTGAGATTGAAATAAGTACCTGATTACTTTCTTAAGTTCTTCTATTTTTTTGACTTTATGTGTTTTGTGCAGTCATTAATGAGTACACAATGAACAGTGAGTAAATAATTACAGTAAGTAATGCATCAGTAGAGCTTATTCATTTTCAAATTGCAGCTTCAGAAATATGTATGCCTTCATTTTGAAGATACATGTAATTAGGCATCATTTCCTTAATTGAGCTGTCCTGAATTTATCAGCAATTATCAGTCCTCGCAATACTCAAATAAGCAATACATAAATCCATATTTCACTTTAATGTGTTACAGGTTAATCAAATCAGTCAACTGGTCACTAAGACCTCCCTATATGTTTCATATTTGTACTAAAAATTAGTAGCTCTCGGTTTAAGTATGCATAAGATGAACACTCTACTGGACTAACAATTCGACCACTCTCCTTGGATATATCTCAATTAGGGAATAGTAGAGCAGTGAGCTCTGGAATGAGACTACCCTAGGGCTAAAATTCTAGATCTACTACTTAAACTTACCCTCAGTTTCCTCATCTTTGAAATGGGAGTTACGTAATAGTAAGTACCTCAAAAGGCTTCTGAAAAGGTAATTACTAATATCAAAAACAAAACTTGTAAAGGGCCTTGAAATGGCTGATTGGTACACATTCCATTTAATAAATCTTTAATAACTAAAATTCAGATATAAATCTCTGAAACCATAAAGAATTTTTTTAAAAAAGAACATTCATTTTATGAAAGTCATCTGTCCTGGCAAGTATGGAGTACAACTTAAAAAACAAAAAAATTTCTAGACTTGGTTTAAAACGTTACATTGGGGAACATAAAACTAGTTTCTCCTGTATGCTACACAGTATGCCTCTGCATTACAACAAAACACTGAAGAATTCTGATGCAGGCCTCAACCAAAACTACTTTAACTATAAATAAAATACATTATGTTATTCCAATTAATTAATTTCAACTACTGTAACTCATAAATGTGAACTCGCAAGAAAATTTAAGAGAATTCAACAATACTATCAATAATTAGGAACACTCCCAAAAGATAATTCTCAACTCTGAGCCTGTGTTTCATTTGTAAATGAAGATTGGATTAAATTATGTCTCAAAATCTCTTTTCAGCTCCACAATTCTGTGTGAGTCATTAAGCACTTCCCTTAATTCACTAAAGCAAGTTCCACAAATACACATTAAATGCTATATTTGTACCCTTGAGTAACTGAATTTTTAAAATGCTTATAGCAGAAGAAAAGCACACTAGATTTAATTAAAATAATCTCTATAACTAAGTAAATACTTGAGTCCTGTCATAGACCAATACTAAAAACATGGTTTAGAAGTTTACAGTAGATTAAGCCAACCTTAAACTGCAGGTCTTTTGCACCCTAATTCTCTTTCTAGGACTTTTATCCTCCTCCTCATTGTAAACTCTCCTTTACACTAAATACTGAAAAACACAGACACCCTTCCCAAGAGTATTGCATTTTCACAAATGGCAAGGACAAAATGTTTAAAAATAAAATGTTTAGGTAGTGTCCTTGGGTGGGGAAAAAATATGGAATGTTGAGTATCCAAACAGATGAGTACTTCTCTCAGGTATGTTTAGGACTGGAGAGGAGAAGAGCAGAAGGAAGGCTAAAAGAACACATCTGGCCAAGGCAGGTGGATCACTTGACTTCAGGAGTTGAGATCAGCCTGTGGTCAACACGGTAAAACCCTGTCTCTACTAAAAATACAAAAATTAGCTGGGCCTCGTGGCGGGTACCAATAATTCCAGTTACTCAGGAGGCTGAGGCAGGAGAACAGCTTGAACCCAGGAGACGAAGGTTTCATTGAGCCAAGATCACGCCACTGCACTCTAGCCTGGCCGACAGAGCGAGACTGTCTCAAAAAAAAAAAAAAAAATACATCTGGCTATACAAAGTCAAGCTATTCATTTCCTGGTGGCAAGGAGTATGTAAGAATGACTTGAATTTAAATCAACAGTTTGAAAACAATTTTGAAAATTCTGAAACAAAATTATTAAAATTCTGCAAAATCGTCCTTTAGAAAAACTAGCAATTTGTTTTGCTCTAGTATTAATCAATTATGTAAGTTATGTTGTTTTCTGATATAAAGGCCCATATAAAGTTATAGAACCAGAACACAAAGTATTAGTCACTATACTATTTTAAAGAACTAAATTTAAAAACAATCCAATAATATCACCTTATCTCACTTTTATCTAGTAATTGATAAATGTTGTGTTTGGTAAGCTACAGCACACATTTTTGAAGTGCTATTATTAACTGCTTTGCTCTTGCTTCTTTACACTCCTGCCTATCACTGATTAGGTTGTATCATTAAAAAGACTACAAGTTCTAATAGAATTACAAGGGAGCATTCAAATGCTTTTTTATTATAGTGGGACTTTGTTTCAGAAAACACATGTTGCTACATTTTAACCATTCCAAACTTCTGCTCCTAGTCCAATCCTTTAGCTGTTTCCACAAGTTGTGGGAGGAGGAGCATGCTAGACAAGGGAAATTTAGCTAGAGCTAAACTCTCCTCCTGATTAAGGATTTTGCCTCTTAGAAAACTGAATGAGATAGGTGGAGATTGACTATCAGCATAGTGATCAATCACCACAAGCTGATCAGTCACTGTGATGCTCAAGAAACCAGATCACATTATCCACAATTTTTTAAAGAAGGGAAAGTGATATTCAGTCTTCCCGTTCTTTTCTCTCTGAATGCTCTCATATTATTAGCTTCAAGTAACAAATTATAATGATTCCCAAATATCCACCTTCACTCCCAAAGGTCCTGTATTTTAATTTCCTCTAGAATGTTTCCAATTATAAATCATCATTGCAAATTCAACAACAAATTCCAGTTTTACTCAGTTTCTTAAAACTAACTCCCTAATTGTCCCAATCACTCAGGCTTACAATCTTGAAATATTCATTGATGCCTATTTATAATCCACTGGAATCAACTACAAAGTCCTAGCTATACCTCCTTCAATCTCTCAAATCAGCAAAAACATTTTGACTGTGCAGAGAACTGTGTGTGGTAGGCAGGCCAAGGTGTGCAGGAGTTAAGAAAATAAGCATAATACACTGTATTCCTTTCCTTCAGAACTTAAACTCAGAAAAAGAGAAAGCCAACTGATTATTATGATTAAAATATATTGTGCCAAGTACTGTGCTGAACCATTCTCATGCATTATCCAAAAAAAAAAAAAAAAGCCTGCACATGGTGGCTCACACCTGTAATCTCAACACTTTGAGAGGCCAAGGCAAGAGGATACTTGTGCCTCGAAGTCTAAAGACCAGCCTGGGCAACAAAGGGAGACCCCATCTCCACAAAAAAAATTTTTTTTAAGTTGCTACACATGGTGGCATGTGCCCGTAGTCCCAGCTACTCAGGAGACTGAGGCAGGAAGATAGCTTAAACTCAAAAGTTTGAGGATGCAGTTAGCCATGATCTTGCCACTGAACTCCAGTTTGGGCGACAGAGACCCCGTCTCAAAAACAAACAAAAAAACCTGTAAGGTAAATACTATCATCTCCAAATTACAGATGGGAAGAAATAAAACCTACAGCAGTTGACGTGTATAAAGTCATATAGCTATTAAGTGATAGAGTTTGAACTCAAAAACAGATGACTACAAAGCCCTTGCTATCCACAAAGTAACACAAAATATAACTTGCAGAAGAAATGTAAAAAGAAAAGGAAAAAGAAAAAAAACAGTCTGGTCCTAACTTATCTCTTCTGATCCATCTCCACTGGCAATACCAGGTTTCAGTACTTCTGCAAAGTTGGCCCTTGAGTGGGCTGCTGAAGAATCATCTAGGAAGCCTACCTAAATGAATATTCATAGTCCAACCCTTGAGATTCTGAGTCACTGGCTATGGGGTGTTTCTGATGCATAGTTTTTTTAAAAACCATACTCCTAATTCTTGTTCATTCATTCATACAACAAAGATTTGAATTCCTATTATGCACCAAGCCATGTCAAAGGTTCATCTTTAATAGAAGGAAGATATAGTGTACAGGTTCTGCCACACTTACTTGCTACAATATCTTGGGCAAGTAGCTTAGCCTCTCTTAAGTCTAAATTTTCTAGCCTATAAAACAAAGATAATACTTCCCTGGTTGTTGTGAAAAGTTAATGAGATAATATAAAGAATTTAGCACAGGCCCTGACATACAACTCTTGATAAATGCTAGCTATTATTATTTCCTGAGAAACACAACCTAAAGAGTAATTTTTTTCTAAAGATTAAATTTAAGCAAAGTAACAAGAAAATAGTCCAGGCTTTCACATATCCAGGAGTAGGAAAATGTAAACCAAGTAAGAAAGATTACACAGAAGGGTTTCTCTAAGTGAATCAAATTCATAAGGCTGAGATTTTTTTTGTAACATGACTTTAAATAGGAATAGAGTTAACTTTACTAACAAAAATAAAGCAACACATATAGTTCTGAAAAGGCAGTCAGGAGTCCCTAAAGTGTTAACGGAAAGAATACAGGACTTAAATACAGAACTCAGGTCCAAACAGCAGACCAAACCACATCCTAGCTAGATGGCATCAAAAAAAAATGTAATTTAAATTCTCTAATCCTGTTTTTTCACTTATAAAATTAGGTTAAAAAATAGCTGTCTTAGAAAGCATGGCCAGCAGGTCCTCCACAAGTGACCTTTCCTTTCTGTGCCTAAAATTCTGAACTGTGTTTTACAATAAGACTGGAAAGTTCATTCACCTCAATACAGTATTTGCAATCCAAAGTCAGTATTTCAACACAAAATTGGCAGGTAGGAAAGGAGAGAGAGTTTTTCGCTAAGTCTAAGAAAGAATCTGACTTCTCACCAGGGGCATGTCTGTTGTACTTACTTCAAACAGCATGAAAACATGACTCATCAAGGAATAAGAATTTCTTTGAGTGCTTTTTGGTTAATAAGATATTGTGAACGTTTCTGCCTTTGGAGATGGCTAAAGAAATAGCCATCTGCAATTATTAGGCCGGGCACAGTGGCTCACACCTGTAATTCCAGCACTTTGGGAGGCCAAGACAGGCAGATCACCTGAAGTCAGGAGTTCAACACCAGTCTGGCCAACATGATGAAACCCCATCTATACTAAAAATACAAAAATAGCTGGGTGTGGTGGCAGGCGCCTGTAATCCAACTACTTGGGAGGCTAAGGCAGGAAAATCGCTTGAATCCAGGAGGCAGAGGCTGCAGTGAGCCAACACACCATCACTGCATTCCAGCCTGGGTGACAAGAAACTCAGTCTCAAAAAAAAAAAAAAAAGCATTATTATTGAACAATATGTACAGAATTCATGGAAGAAACATGAACTTCCCCCATACACCTTCCCTTGTCTACCCAGATTTTCCCCACATCTCTCAAACAAGATCATTCTTATCTGCACTAATTGCTGCAATGTGGCCACAAGACGAATATGCTCCTCTTTCACTGACTCCTACAAAATATTTATGCTTACATTTTAAGATTCCTAAGAAGTTGAAGTCAATTAGCAAAACTCCTTAATTCACTCCAGACATGAATATATTCAAGACTCTGACATAAGGCTGCATGAGCCTCTGCTATAATAATAAATGGAAATAATTTACCAATATAGTATTTACCAGGGGGAAAAAAGGCATAAAGGGGGAAAAAAATCACAGTGCAGCTCTGTAACCAAGCTACAATATGACAAAAGTATACAAGGAGTCTCCCATTTGGCTTGAATGATAGAGAAGCTTGAGTAAAAACAGGCATTTTAAAAAAAAAAAAATTAAAAAGAGATTCCCCTCCCCCATCCAAAAAAAACCTTAGGATGACCATACAAGTGTTAACAATTTAAAAAAAAAAAAAAAGTTTGTGAATGCTTTTTGAAAAAATGCTTTCCTCACCACTAATAGCAGGTTTGAGTTCTGTTCGTTTTTAAGCAATCAATGGGAAGCTATGTGCTCAAAATGTATTTTACAATGCTTTCCAATACAGGCTAAGAAAGTGTGTAGGTAAGGATATCAATGTGAATGAAGGAAGTATTTTTTTTTCAAATTCTTTTCAAAGTATTCTCTTTTAAGACCTGAATCTACGCGATTCATACGTTGAGTTTTGCTGGACGATCCCTAACAGTTTTGGGATTAAGTTTCAAGTCTCCTAACTCTTAACAGCCTTCTTATCTAAGACGATCAAGTTTTACAGATAGCCAATTTTTTTATCAGCCACCTTTTCCCTAATTTATATAATGAATGAAATGAACAACCGGATTCAGGTTATAATTTTTTACTTAAACTAAGTGGGTAATTGTAATTCAGAGACCTAAGAGCTGAATGCATTCTCTAAAGCATAAAGAAATAGACAAATTATAGGTGCACAATTTGCATTCGGGGACATAGAATTTTGAAACGTAAAAATTCCCTGTTAAGGCCATACTTAAGAGATGCTTATCTCAGGGGCCCAACCTCAAGAACTTATCCATGTGTTAATAAAGCTGAAGGTGTAACTTTCCCGGAAGAACCACTGGCAACTTGAGAGACCAAAAAGCCTTTTGAGGACCAAAATAACTGAAACTCTAAAGGGGGAATTTCAGGTAGTAACAAATTGTAAAAGAGAGTGAGCTGGCAAAGGGACTCCTAATCCATTCCATTAAAATCATGAATGCAGTTAACAACCTCTCCTTGTTGGGGAAACTAATGTAATAATGTCAAAATATACTACTGTAAAAATCAAAATTTTAAAACAGAAATATCCTAGATTAAATTGAACCCCTCTCCCTGATCCTACTGGTCATTCAGCATGTTTTAAATTCAAGGTTGCCCTTTAGGAAAGGAGGTCACTTAAGGACAGTTAACCTCAATGAGATATCTAGTATACTAATTCACAACTATTTCAAAAGAGGAAAAAATGGAAAGAATAAAAGTAACATAATACTTGAGATGTTACCATATTCTTTCTTAGGGCCACAATTATTTACATTATTTTTATTGACCACTCAGTAATTTCTAAAACATTATGTAGCCGTATTGTCACTTCAACAAAACATTTAAAAAGTCCTACTGACTCAGGCCAAATCTAATTTTAAAACTGAACCTAGACACAAAACTACTCACCAATTAAACGAAGAAGGGAGAAAGAAAAAAAAAAATTACTGGTTCAGAGAAATGAGACTGGATTAAGAAGAAACTAATGAAGTGTTCATCGAAACAATACACAGAAGTTCCAAGGCTAATCTAGGCTAGTGTTTTCCTGGGGAGAATATCAAGTTGGTTGTTTCTCTACCTGACTGGGATTTTAGAAACTGCCACACTAGCTAGTTATGAGAATGAAGATTAAAGAAATTTTACATGGAATAAAGAGTGAACATACAATCTTTTAAGGAACAATAATGAAAATTATTAATTACGATTAATAAAAAAAAAAAAAAAAACAAGCTTTGCAGTCCACCTCTCACTGCCTTCCCCCTCAAAAATTAAATTGGAAGTGTTTGGGAATTAGAGTGATATAATCACAGAAAAAAAGAAAACAATTTCCTATAAGTCATCGTGAAGCAGTGATTCTGCATTAAAATAAAAGCCTATTCTCTATGTAGTTATACAAAGTGTGGTACAACTCCCTAAAATGTCTATTAATACAAAATGAATGACCACTTTAAAGCCATTCTATATTTCAGCAAACAACCCTACAGATCTAAGAGTAACTATTTGCAACTTAAACACATTCCTATATACCTCTATACCTTCCTTCTTCCTTCAAGATACAGTCATAGAATGAACATATGCAACTTAAATTAGTTTATTTTCCAGGGTGCTTCCTTTCTCCCCTCTCCATGAAACACAAGTACATTTTTTTTAAGTTACATAAATGGATACTAAGCACCGTTAATTCAGTCTCTTTAAAACCTGCTTAATTTTAAAAGTTCTAATAAGATGTGTTCAGGTTGGAAACGAAAAACTACCTTATAAGGGTATAAAAGACTGAAAGCAGGAAGCGGCTTTGACAAAACTAAGGAAGTTGCAGCGCGCTTGCTCACTGGGGGACTTTTTTGAGGCTACAGAAGTAACACATGACATTTTCCTCTCTCGAATTAAAATGTGACTTGGTTCACCGGTTAAAATGCAGAGGGAGATGGAAATGACCAGGAGTCGAAAAGAGAAGGTGGGTGGTCAAATGAAAGCCCCGCGGTAGGTTCCCATTTTCAGAGTCCCGATTCTTCCCTTTCCCCACCCACACCCTGGGCAGAGTGTTGTCACAGCGATCTTGCAAAACCTACCAGGAGCGCTTCTCTTTTCTAGCTCCTCTGCCAGGCCAGTCCCCGAGCACGGCCCCTGGGTCCCCAAACCCACGGGGAAAAGCGGCGCGGAGAGAAAGGAAAGCCAGATGGGTCGGACCCGGGGACCACCCCCAAAGCGACCGTCCCCAGCACTCTGGGCGGCACAGCCCACCGCAGTGGGGGAAGGGCCGGGAGGGGTCGCGCGGAGGAAGCCGCGGGGAGGATTGGAGGTTGAATCTCGGGCCCGCACCCCCGCCCCAGTCGTAGGAGGGAGAAACTAGGGGACCGGCGAGGCCCTGGCTCCGGGCCCCACCCCTCGCTAGCCGCCGGGACTAGGACTGACAGCCGGCGGCGGCACCTTGCCGCACCATTCATTTCCCGGTCTCCTCCCTCCCCCGCCATTTTCCTTCCTCCGCCTCAGTTTCCCCACCCCCGCCCGTCAGCTCCCTTACCCCGTGCCACAGTCCACTACACAGGCCGGCAGCCGTCCCGCCATCTTCCTCCTCGCCTGCTGCTGCTGCTGCCGCCGTCTGCTCCGTGCTGCTAGGGGCCAGAGATTGGCGGCGGGAGACAGGGGCTATCTGACCATCCACAGCCGGGCCGCCCTCACCGTCCAGGGGGTAGCCGGGAAGCCGAAGCAGTAGCAAGAAAGCAGCAGGCTCGGTCAGCGGCTATCACTTCCGCAACCCAGGCAGGCAGGCAGTCCCCGCCCTGCCCCGCCGCGGCCTCCTCCCCCTCTCTCTTCCCTCCTCCTCACTCCTGCCCCCACCCTACAACTTCTTCCCCTCACGCCGCCTTTCCCCGGGAAGCCAAGATGGCCGCCGGTGCCGACGCCCCGGCCAGGCCAGGCTCAGGCCCCGAGCGCTCCCCTTTCCGCTCCGAGCGGGAGGGGCCAGCGAGCATGCGCAATAAGGTGCGTTCGCCTGCCGGGGCTCCGATCCCGAAGTTAGTGTAATCCACTGCGAGTTTTCCAGGAGGATAGAGGCGGAGAAGTCTAGCCGAGCTTCCAGTTGTGCTTCTGAAGCTGGCAGGGGCTTTTCGGTTGCAGCCCTTGGGTTAGTTTCAGTTGCTTCTTTGCTAGGTTGGGGAAAGAGTGGAAGCGCCTCCTGCAGCCACGAATATCCTCAAGTTCCTGGGAGAAAGCGGCCTTATCGAAAACGTCCGCGGCATGCATCCATTCTTAAAACTTGAGTGGCTGCTTTTCTGGGTGGAAAAGAGCGGTATCAGGGTGAGCAGTCGGGGAACGGATGAACAAAGACTTGTCACCGTGGCCCTTAGGCTTTTGTTGCGAGTTTTATTCAGTTGTATTTGTGTGTTGTTGCAGGACTTTAGAATGTAGCCCTGCTCCCCAACCCCCACCTCCTAGGGCCGACCTGTGTCCCTAAGGAAGGCAAACCTCCCAGGAATATATTCTACATAGTATACGCTATGCAAATAGGCCTTTATTCAAGGCTTTAAGATTATGACAAAGATTTCCCTCACGGGTAGTAAGAGTCTACTAGCAGTATAATAGAAAGGATTAAGGGCACTCGCACCCCACCAAAAAAAAAGTTTTGTGTTAAAAACAGAGGCCGGCCACAGTGAGTCATGCCTGTAATTTCAATGCTTTGGAAGGCCAAGGTAGAAGAATAGGATAGCTTGAGGCTAGGAGTTCGAGACCAGCCTGGACAATATAGGGAGGACCACCCCACCATACCTCCAAAAAAAGGTAAAACTGGAAAACCTTAAAGAAACCTTTCAAACTTTAATGTGTATCAGAATCACCTGAAAGATTTGTTAAAACAGATTGCTGGGCCACACCCCCAGAATTCTCTGCTGAGAATTTGCATTTCTAGTAAGTTCCTAGTTCCACTTTAGGAACGTAGAAGGTTAATATCATTCCTCTCCACCAGGGTTTTCTTATGATAAGCCATTCTGAGTTTGCTAATGTGAAGCTAAAATAAAAATATTTTTTAAAAGGAAGGATGTCTTAGTCCATAAGATCATGTAGCATGGTATTAAGCTGGCCTGTGGGATGGAATTGGGTGTTTAATTTATTCATTTGACTGGTAAGTATTGCTCACCTACTCTATTATGGCAGGGACTTTGCTGACTGAATATTCGCTGGGATGGAAAATAGGTAAGGTCTTTTGTAGAGTTTACAGATTAGCGGAAAACAGACAAATTGTGTTAAGAGCAATAGAGCCGGACGCGGTAGCTCACGCCTGTAATTCTAGCACTTTGGGGGGCCGAGGTGGGTGGATCACGTGAGGTCAGGAGTTCAAGACCAGCCTGGCCATCATGGTGAAACCCCATCTTGAAAATAAATAAATAAATAAATAAAAGAGCAATAGAAAGAAGGGGGCGGAGGACTCTGAGAAATGAGGGCGAGGAGTGGGAGAATGGGAGGAAGGTGGAAGGCAGGGAAGGAGTCTGACCAGCTGGTATTTAAAAGCTGAGATGGAGGAAGAGTCTCCCAGGAGAGGGAACAGCAAGTGTGAAGGACCTGAGGCCGGAACAAGCTTGGCTTCTTCCAAAAAACTGACAGAAGATCCATATGGTCAAAATGAAAGGGTCAGGGAAGATGCAATAGGAGATGAAGCCTGAGAGATAAGGAAGAGTCAAACAGTACAAGAATTTGTAGACTGCTCTAAGCATTTTAAAGTTTAATCTTAAAAGCAGCTTGATAAAGTAGATTTATGGTAATTGGTTTTAAAAAAATAAAGCAACTTGAAAGGATTTAGGCAAGAAAATGTTGTGGCTGCTTTTTAGAAAATGGCTCCAGCAGAGTTCAGATGCAATCATGCATTGTATGATATGATGTGTTCCAGAGTTCAGGGATAGAAGTATGTGAGGGCCAGCATCCAGATGGGATCAGGTTTGTGCAGAGGAGACTCACTAAAGGGCATCATCATCAATTAGTGTCCAGCATGGCTACAGCTATTCACAAGAGAAGTCTTTTCTTAGAGGTTGTTTTCAAAGAAGTCAAACAAGTGGTTCATTGTCGTTCGTTTCTCCGCTACATTTTAGAAGATGCTAGATGGGGATTCTTTGCTGCCACTTCTGCTACTTGCATCTTTTGAGGAAGCGTATGCTTGAGGATTAGCTCTGACAGAAAAGATAGATGTGGCTTAGTAGGGGTAGAATAAATGGTTGTTTCCAGCAGTTACAAGTAGTAAGTCAGGGGTGAAGAGATCCTACCAAAGAAGTCCCAAGAGCAGAGGTTAGTGCCTTAGATCACTTGGACAGCCCCTGCCAGTGGTGCTCAAGATGGCTGTCCACACTCTGGCCTTGCGCAGTTGTCATGGAAGTAGTTAAGCAGGGTCTGACACTAGTGCTTTGAGGTCTAGGCAGGTACTATTATGAGTTAAGGGGGCCATGAGGAGGTTATGGCAATGCAAGGAGCCCACAACCCAACAGAAGGCAGCAGACAACGGTTGCTATGTGGAAATACAGGCCTGGTACTTTCCCCCCCGCCGCCCCCCCAAGAGAAATATGAAATCTGCATTTTTATCTTTGGTAACCCGTTGCAGTTTGAATGTGTTCCCCCAAAGTTCATGTGTTAGAAATATAATCTCCAGTGCAACAGTGTTGCAAGGTGGGAGCTTTATGAGGTGATTAGGTCAGGAGGACACTGTCTTCATGAATGGATCACAGGACTGGGTTCCCAATAAAAAGAAGTTTGCCCCTCTTCCCTCTCTCTTGCTCATGTGATGTCTTCCATCATGTTTTGACACAGCAAGGACGCCTTCACCAGATATTGGCCCTTTGATCTTGGACTTCTCAGTCTCTAAAACTATGAAAAATAAATTTCTGTTTTTTGGTTTTTGGTTTTTTTTGACACGGAGTCTTGCTCTATCGCCCAGGCTGGAGTGCAGTGGCGTGATCTCAACTCACTGCAACCTCTGCCTTCTGGGTTCAAGTAATTCTTCTGCCCCAGCCTCCTCGAGTAGCTGGAATTACAGTCACGTGCCATCACACCCAGCTAAGTTTTGTATTTTTAGTAGAGACAGGGTTTTGCCATGTTGGCCCGGCTGGTCTCAAACTCCTGATCTCGTGATCTGCCCGCCTCAGCCTCACAAAGTGCTGGGATTACAGGCATGAGCCACCACACCCAACCTATACAATATTTTTAATTTGTGCATGAAACAAAGTTTGTATTAAGTACTTACGTGTAGAATTTTCCATTTGTGGTGTCATGTCAGTGCTTAGAAGGTTTCATATTTTGGAATATTTTGGATTCTGTATTTTCAGATTAGAGACGCTCCACTAGGGATGCTTTGTTACAGCGGCCTGAACAAGCTAAGACACTGGGATAGAAATAGTCATTATATGCTTGATTTCAATTGAAAATATATTTCATAGAGCAATACCTGTACAACATTTGAAATGAGGTGAGATTCTGTGGGATGGAATCCTAATCCCCTCACTGCCTGTAAAGAATAAATAGTTTGGCTGGGAGTGGTGGCTCACACCTGCAATCCTAGCACTTTGGGAGGCCAAGGCAGCTGGATCACCTGAGGTCAGGAATTTGAGACCAGCCTGACGAACATGGAGAAACCCCCATCTCTAGTAAAAATATAAAATTAGTTGGATGTGGTGGCACATGCCAGTAATCCCAGCTCCTCAGGAGGCTGAGGCAGGAGAATTGCTTGAAACCGGGAGGCAGAACCTGGTTGTGGTGAGCCGAGATCATGCCATTGCATTCCATCCTGGGCAACAAGAGCAAAACTCCATTTCAAGAAAAGAATGAATAGTTTAATTAAATTTGGACTCTCTATTTGAAATAAAATAAAAGTCACATCATCCCCCCCGCCACACACACACACACACACACTTGCACAAACACATACACCTCCTGTTATATATAATAACAGATTCTAGATGGATGACAAATCTCCAGTATACAATGAAATCCATACTCCTTGTTGGGACCTACAAAGCCCTCCATGTTCTGGTGCCCACCTCAGTGTTGAGCTTGTCTCATCTTCACCCCTATTCCATTACCCACATTAACCTTCTTGCTGCTGTTCACACCCACTAGGCCATTCCCACCTGGTCCACTCCCCGGACTTCTCCGCCAGTTTTCAGTTAATCCTGAATCGCCACCTCAGAGAAGCCTTTCCTGACCACCCAATCTAAAGTAGCCTGTCACTCTTTCCCCATCACCAAGTGTTAATTCTCTGGGGAACATGTCTTATTTACTTATTGCTTCATTTATTATCAACTAGGGTTGTCTTATTTACTTATTGGTTCAGTTGTTTATCATCAATGAGGATTGTCTTATTATTGTTTGTTTGTTTCTTATCCACTAGGGTTGTCTCTCCCAGCTAGAAAATACTCCCACCAGAATTTGAAGAGAGCCTGTCATTTAATAAATACTCAATAAATATCTGTTGAAAGAACAAATGATTCAGATAACAAAAATAAAACTATAAATTATAAGAAATTAGAAGGGAATTTAGAAAAAAAAAGTTTATATAATCTCAAGATGGGGAGGACTTTCTTATGTAAAAGAAGAAACCTGTAGCCGTTAATGGGAAGATTTGGTTACATGAACAATTAAATTCCCACTAACTAAAGATACATTTTTAAACTATAGATTAGAAGAAAATATTTTAAAATAGAAAAATATCCAGGGCTGGTATGGTAAATGAACATGCTGATCACTGGCGGAGATGTTTGCCACACCCTTCTGGAAATTTATTTAGCCATATCTGCTAAAACAATATTCACATATGTTAGACTTAGGAATCTCATTTTGGTAAATTCTAAAGACATACAAATACTGATATTGGAGAGATTGTGATTATGAAGGATTTTAAAATCAGAAGATTTAGAAATACATTATTTGTTCCTAGCACCACTATGGCAAGGTAAATCTCAGGGGCTTTCTTAGCCCAGAAGAAGGCAAGGCTGAATCTTGAGGGGCAACTAGCAATCTCTTCCATCTGTCTGTATTAACCTGGAGAGATACAGAACAGAGATTGATACTTACTCCTTCCTCCTTAATAACAATCCCCGGATTTTATTCAGATGCCGTGTACCCAGCCAAAAGACTACTTTTCTCAATCTCCATTGTAGCTGGATGTGGCTGGATGTGGATGTGATCAAGTTATGACCAACAAGCTATAAGTAGAAGTAACTGGACAAGACACAGTGGCTCACACCTGTAATCCCAGCACTTTGGAAGGCCAAGGAAGGAGGATCACTTGCACTCAGGAGTTGGAAACTGCAGACCAGCCTAGGCAACACAGTGAGAACTTTTCTCTACATAAAATGAAAAAATTAGCTGGGCATGGTGGCATGTACCTGTGGTCCCAGCTACTTGGGAGGCTGAGATGGAAGGATTGCTTGAGCCCAGGAGATTGAGGCCTCAGCGAGCCATGATCATGCCACTGCATTCCAGCCTGGGTGACAAGAGCAAGACCCTGTCTCTCAAAAAAAAAAAAAAAGGGTACCTGGGTGGAACATCTGGAAAACATCTTTAAAGAAGGCTGACTCTTAACTGCAGTGGTTTAAAGGACATCAATAAAAAAAAAAAAAGGCTGACTCAATTAGGCAGAGTGCCATTTTGTTTCTTGCCCTCTACCCTTCTTCCTGCCTGAAACAGGTAAGGTGACTACTGCTCTTTGGCCATTATGGATGACAAACTGACCTTGAGACTGGAAGCCATGTCCTGTGGAAGGTAAATAGAAGGAGCCCAGGTACCTCGTGACCCTGGAGTGTCATATTAACCCTGGACTGCCCACCTCCACACTTGTTTTATATGACAGAAAAACCCTCACTGTTTAAGCCACTACAATTAGGCATTTTTGGTTATACGCAACTGAATCAAATACTAATTGATAATACCATGTTACAATGCTAAATACAAAAAGTAAGTTGCTAAGTAATGCCAGAAGAATATAAACTCAAATGTGTATAGGTGATAGGCCAGTAATATAGAAAGGTGGATGAGTGACAGTATAAATAGTAGGGATGCAGAGGGCATGTTGAATTAGAAAGCCCCTGCAGCATTAATAATATTATTGTGGCCATGTGGATTTAACTCTTTCAGTTTATTGTGTTAAATTTCCCCAATGTTCTGCAAACAAAACATTTTTCCAACTGTATGTACATTGCAGCTTACCAGTTTGTGACTTTTGATTTGTAGTATGATCTAATATTTTTAAAAATTGAATAAAAGGGAGAATGATGGAAGGGAGAAAAGAAGGAAGGGTGGACCTTGACATATATATATTTATGTGTGGTATAGGCATAGAGATTATATGGAAGGTTACATGCTGTATTAGTCCATTTTCACACTACTTTAAAGAACTACCTCAGACTGGGTAATTTATGAAGAAAACAGTTTTAATTGACTCATTTCCACAGGCCTAACAGGAAGCATGACTGGGAAAGCTCAGGAAACTTACAATCATGGCGGAAGGCAAAGGGGAAGCAAGCATGTCTTACAATGGTGGAGCAGGAGAGAGAGCGAGAGCATAGAAGGGAAGTGCCATACACTTTTAAACAAGATCTGAGAACTCTGTCGTGAGACAGCACTGGGGGGATGGTGCTAAACCATTAGAAACCATCCCCATGATCCAATCACCTCCCACCAGGCTCCACCTTCAACATGTGGAGATTACAATTCGACATGAGATTTGAGTGGGGACACAGAGCCAAACCATGTCACACTGAACAATGGAAACCTACATGGATGAGATTGGAGGGGGAGCATGTTAACTTTTCTGTTATAATTCTGTATTGTCTGTCTTGTTAAAATGAATATACATTAATTTTGTAACAAATCTTAAGACCAGCCTTGGTGGCTTATACCTGTAATCCTAAAACTTTGGGAGGCTGAAGTGGGAGAATTTTTTAAATTCAGGAGTTCAAGACCAACCTTAGCAATACTGCAAGACCCTGTCTCCACAAAAAATTAGGCAAACACAGTGCACGTAACTGTAGTTCCAGCTGCTTAGGAGGCTAGGGTGAGAAGATCACTTGAGCCCAGGATGTAAACATATAATTCAGTCTGGGCAAGTTTGATCTGTCTTAGGCATAGGCCATGAATTTAAGTGTTAATATCTAAAACTAAAGAATACCGATTTGAAAGGAAAAACAAAAGCAGTTAAGTTGCAGTGACTTTGGTTAGTTGTTGATGAACTGGGAGTCTGATAAATAAACATGTGAACTTGACAGTTTGGAGAAAATCCAGGAACTGGTACAAATGGTACCTTGATTATTGTTTTTATTTTATTTATTTTTTTGAGACAGAGTGTCGCTCTGTCACCCAGGCTGGAGTGTAGTGGCACAATCTCGGCTCACTGCAACCTCCGCTTCCTGAGTTCCAGTGATTCTCCTGTCTCAACCTCCTGAGTAGCTGGGATTACAGGCATGTGCCACCACACCCAGTGGCTAACTTTTGTATTTTTAGTAGGGATGGGGTTCCATCGTGTTGTCCTGGCTGGTCTCAAACTCCTGACCTCATGATCCACACACCTCAGCCTCCCAAAGTGCTGGGATTACAGGCATGAGCCACTGTACTCGGACACCTTGATTATTTTTTAAATAAAAGATGAATAGAGGTACATTCTTATTTTAGATTATAATGTGGCCAAATGTATACATTTCACTTAGTGTAGCACTAAGTATTGTTCTTATTAAAACTATTTCTAGTTTTACAGCAGCTCCGATTTCTAAGTATTCATTGCTTTTTTCTACTTCTTTCTTAGGCATTGCCATTCTCTTCAAAACACATTTGAGAAATGTTCAGGCTTCTCATCTCAATCGAAAACTGTGCAGTTTGTTCCAGTGTGATGAGTAGAAATTGGACTGAGGATACATTTTTTTATGACACATCCATTTTCATCCTTTGATGAATTTGACAGTTTATGACAGTTCTCACATTTTGGAACAAGTCTCCTAATTATAGAAGAAGCTAATAATGATAATACAATAAATTATAAATTATTTGACTGTTTCAAATTTATCCAAAGGGGAGTTTATCAAACTTTCTCCTCCTACTTTCTGCTCCACCCCACCCCACACCACCCCACCCCAGCCCCTGATGCACACGTTGTGCCATCACCGCACTTATGCCTAGGAAATTATGATCCTTAAATAGCAGTCACTTGTTCTTAAATAGCAGTCAGTTGTGCTAGCAGTGTATCAGTTAGATATTCTAGAATATTTCACAAAACGATAATTTTGCAGAAGGAACATTATAGCTCCATAGTCTAGCAAATGAGGAAACTAGGGTAGAAAGAAACTAAGTGACTTAAGATCTCACGACAAACTAGTGGAGTACTTTTACTTAAATATGTCTTTAGATACTCATAGAAGGTAAAAGCTACATTGAAAATTCATACAACTCTTCTGGAAAATGGCAAATTCAATGATGCTATAAAGTCTGACATAATATTCTAGTGGTCAAGACACTTTGGATAGTAAATGACAGAAACCAAATTCAAATGAGGTTAAGAATAAATTTTTTTCCAAGTGGGTGGAGCTCAAGTAAGTATAAATTACAGGGGATAAACTGGATTCAGGCATAGCTGGATGCAAAGGCTCAAAAATGTCATCAGAATCTGCCTCTCCTCTCTTGGTGTTGCTTGCCACTGTGTTGTCTTCATTCTCAGGTAGCTTTACTCACACGGTAGCAACAATGGCTAGGGGTTGATCAACCACAGGACAAAGAGTACACATTTCCTCAGTGGTCCAAGCAAAAATCCTGAGACTGACTCTCATTGGCTGACTTGGATCAGGTGTCCTTCCTGAGCACACCACCGTGACTATAGGTGGCCAGTTAGGTTTTACCTCTAGTCTATATAACTCCCTGAAGCCAGAACTGTGGTTTATCTGTAGTCTCAGGCTTGAGTCTCATGCCGCATCCCTACCACCAGCTCCACTAAGAAGAACCACATGGACAGAGGGGAGGAGTGGTTACAAAGGGAAAAATAAATGTTCGTTACCCAGAGAGGGATAATGAATGTAAGGCAAGAAAAAAACAGGAAAAAAAAGTCCATTAAAAATTCCATTTACACTATTTACACTTACATTGCACTCTAATACAATTAATAGTCTCATTTCTTGCTTAGTGGTCAGGGATTTATATTTCATGTAAAAAAATACTACCAACACTAAGTAAGGGGATACTGTGAAAGAAGAGAACAAAGATATGCAATAAAGAAAACGGCTTTGCAAAAAAAAAAAGATGTACTGTGAGTGTGTGTTTATATTGTTAGTCCATAAATGAACACAAAGGCAAATGAAAGATAAAAACACTGGACATCTGCCAAATATTACATTAATCTCAATATTTGATGATTCCATCAATCCTGCACTGGGGAAAGCAGCCATTATGTTTTTGTGGTAGCATTTGTTTATTTTTGTTTCCATATCATCTCAAATGCTGATGAGCTTGTGCTAGCTGCATGTAATAGTATTTTATTGAAAGGTATATAATTACTCAGTTCATAAAGAGAAGTGGTCTCATACATGGCCAATTCTTTATCATAACTAGCATTCTCTTCACTCATTTATCCATTCATTCATTTGTTTATATTATATGCCAGTTAGGAAGTAGGAACAAGGCTGGACCCTAAGATTAAGGAGATGACTAATTTCAGCCCCACCCTTTGAAGTCAAAGTACAGTAAAGGGAAACAGACAAGTAAAAATTAAAGTATACCATGACAAGTGATTAACAGGGCTTTAGAAGCAGAGGAGGACTCTAACTTAGAGATCCGAGAAAGCTTCAAAGATGGCTTAGGGAATGCTTTCCAGGGTGGAAAGGAGGTTAAAGGCAATTCTAGAGAAAAGAACATGCAATGACACAGACTTAAAAAAACCCTGAGTGTTTAAGAAATGGGTTACAACTCTGGCTATGACATAGGGTGTGTACAGGAGAAGAGCTGATGTGAATGACTTTGTGTGCTAAGTTTGGACTTTGCCTTGTAATTCTTTTTTTTCCCCCCCGCCCTTGTAATTCTAAAACTAACTCAGTTAGAACCAGATTGACAGTAAAGAGCCATCTGGATGACTTGTTAAAAATACAGATTGCCCAGACCTCACTTCTAGAAATTTTGATTCAGGAGAAATCTGTGTTTTAAAAAAATTTTCCAGCTGGGCTCAGTGGCATGCACCTGTAATCTCAGCTACTTAGGAGACTGAGGCCAGAGGATCACACGAGGCCAAGAGTTTGAGACCAGCCTGAGAAACATAGCAAGATTTCATGTTAAAAAAAAAAAAATGAAAACTTTTCTATTTAATTCTGGAGCACATTCAAGTTTGAGAACCACTGTGTGTAGAAAATAAGGATCCATCATAGGATCTTGGGAAACATAATAGCATATTTTGGAAAGAGAAGTCGGGCAGGTAGCTCACATCTGTAATCCTAGCACTGTGGGAGGCCGAAGCAGGTGGGTCACCTGAGGTCAGGAATTCGAGACCAACCTGGCCAACATGGTGAAACCCATCTCTAAAAATACAAAACTTAGCTGAGCGTGGTGGTGTGCACCTGTAATTCCAGCCACTAGGGAGGCTGGGGCAGGAGAATCGCTTGAACTCAGGAGGCAGAGGTTGCAGTGAGCCAAGATCACACCATCGCACTCCAGCCTGGGCAACAGAGTGAGACTCCGTCTCAAAAACAAAAAGAGAGAGAGAGAGCCCTTTTTTCCAGTGGCAAATTGCATTACAGCATGTCAAAATGGGAGATGGGGAGACCTGATAAGAAAGCGTGTGACAGAACAAATCAGAAAAGGCAAGCACCTACACTAGCAGAGGCAATGAGGGTGGAGAGGAGGCGAATGTTCAGAGGCATTTCTGAGAAATGTAATCCACAGGACCAGATGATCTGTTTGATGTGGGAAGTGAAAAGGGGTGGATTTTAGTTTGCAAAGGGTGCCCTTGATAACTGGAAGTGACAGGTAAGCAGGAAGCATTGCTATGTGTACAAGAGCTGGATGTTAGCTCAAGGTGGGAGACCAGGCTGGAGCTTGCCATGGCAGGAGGCCAAGGCTTGGGGCTCAGCTAGCCAAGAGCCAGAAGCTCAGATCTGGGAACTCTGAGGTTGCAGGCTTGCTGGCTACCCTTTGCCTGGGGACACATCCCCTTTGTTCTACCTGTGGCTCCTTGCCAATAGTCACCTCTCATAGCCCTGTAGTTAGGTTTGTTTTTTTTTTTCCAAGACAGGGTCTCAGTCTCTGGTCCAGACTGGAGAGCAGTGGTGCAACCTCGGCTCGCTGCAACCTCCACCCCAGGCTCAAGTGATTCTCCTGCTTTAGCCTCACGAGTAGCTGGGATTACAGGCGCACACCACTACTGCCTGGCTGATTTTTCTATTTTTAGTAGAGAGGAGGTTTCACCGTGTTGGCCAAGCTGGCCTTGAACTCCTGACAGGTGATCCACCCACCTCGGCCTCCCAAAGTGGTGGGATTACAGGAGTGAGCCACCGCGCCCAGCCCCTGTAGTTAGGTTTTACCTCTTGTCTATATAACTCCCTGAAGCCACAACTATGGTTTATCTGTATGTTCTCAGATCCTAGCCTAGTGCTGACACATATTTGATGTTAACAATTTCTAGGTGAATGAATTTTATTAATTTCCTAGATAATTACAGCTACTACAGCCTCATTATATCTTAATAGTCCTTTGGCCTCATTTTTTGTGATAATTATATACATTTGTATTTCTGTAATTCTACATGCTTCCATTATTACTTTCCAAAATTCACATTTTTGTGATAAGAGAGTAAGCAAAAGACATTCCTTTCTCCCAAACATTAATTACTGCAAAATGCCTGTATAATTAGTGAAACAGGCATCTCCTACATGTATTAATTTGGATTCTACTAAAAAGTGCTTGGTTAACAAAAAAAATATTTTAAAAATTTTCAATTGAATTAATTTAAAACAAGGAATAATTTTCAATTTAGTTATCCAGACAAGTTATATGGATCCAGATAAATTATTTTTAAATAAGGTGTTATGGAACGGGTACGGTGGCTCACACCTATAATCCCAGCACTTTGGGAGGTTAAGGCAAATGATATGGATCACCTGAGGGCAGGAGTTTGGGACCAACCGGGCCAACATGGTGAAATCCCGTCTCTACTAAAAATACAAAAAATTAGCCAGGCTTGGTGGTGCGTGCCTGTAATTCCAGCTACTCAGGAGGCTGAGGCAGAAGAATTGCTCGAACCCAGGAGGCGGAGGTTGCAGTGAACCGAGATTGCACCATTGCACTCCAGCATGGGCAACAAGAGTGAAACTCTGTCTCAAAATTAATTAAGTGTTATGATTATGTCTAAAGTATCTATTTGTCTTTTTCATATATGATGTTTCATGGAATAAATTAAAGAGGCTTTACTCAAGCCCTAAAGTAGTCACCACCATGTATGATAAAAAAGTAATATTAGGAAGAAAATGTAAGACAAGTAAGTTTCTTCACTGTGTATATGATTTTATTCTGTTCATGGATTGGATGATTCCTTTTTCATTAACTTTTCCATTTTCTTTGCCTTTCTTACAGATAAGTGCCCTCTGAGTACCAAACAGGAACATCCTGTTTATAGAGAATTCAAATCAGCAGAAAATTCAAATAGCTGTAGCTTTTCTTTATAATCTATCATGAGAAAGAGTAATGACCAGTAAGCAAGCTAATATCAACGATTTCAGTTGTTTCTTATCCTTTTTTTTTTTTTAATAGGATTTTGCTCTGTCACCCAGGCTGGAGTGCAATGATGCAGTTATAGCCCCCTATAGCCTCTAACTCCTGGGCTCAAGAGATCCTCGCGCCTCGGCCTCCTCAAGTGCTGGGATTACAGGCATGAGCCACTGCACCTGGCAGCTATTCCTGAATACAATTTCCAAGCAAATGTGAGAGTTAACTTTGGAGAACAAAAAAAGTGTAGCTAAAATATTGGCAAAAACTAAGAAAACATCTTTTTTGGATTCTCATGTCTACATTTCAACCTAGTTATTTGGAATGAATTTCTACATGTGCATAATAAATTGTATCACCCTAAGCCTACTGACTCTTTGTTACTTCCTTGTGTGTGTTGATGTTCTGTTTCCTTGATATGGCCGAATTATCCTGAAAATCTAAAACTACCTGTTTTCCCTGATCTCCAGGAGACCGTTTTATGCTAATCTACTAATATTTATGATGTGTATATGCTAGTCTCCTGTGTGGAATCCACTCCTGTTTATGATCCTCTTCCTATATGCAATACCCATCAGACCTCATTGGCCTTGCCCACCCCCTAGTTCTGGCTTCTCTGATCTGCCTTCATCTTTTGCTACACCAAACCCAGTATAACATACTGCACTAAGCTTGATGTCCTGGTCTTTTGCCTGCTTGCTTTCAGATTCTTCATTTTTGTCTTTGTCTTACTCTGTCTGTATCACAGGAAGCTGATTCCTGCCAAATCCATTTCCTGAGCTCATTTACCCACGCCCAGAAGAAATTAGGACAATGAAAGATAAAAAGATAAAGATAGGAGCATTGATAGATAAGAGGAAGAGCCAACATATCCTCTCCCCTTTGATTCAGACTTCACCATTACCTTCTTCACAATGGCCACTTTTCTTCTGCAATTGAGTTCTTCTTCCCCAGCAATGGCTCCAGGGCTCTGTTAACTTAGCTCCTCTCCAGCCCTAGAGGTAGATGGTAGCGGCCTCCGGCTATTGCTACTCTCCAGGGTTTCCCTTCTTCTCCAGTTTGGCTTTCCAGCCCTTCCAACTCCTTTGTAACTAGTTTGTCATATTAAATTCACTTACTTGAACTATCTGACTTGGGCCTTGATGTTTGACTGGGCCCCACCACACACACTGAGATTGACAACACTTGGCAAGTTGTTAGGCAAATAATAAAATAATTATCATAATCCTAGAAGCATTCATGTAGGTATTACAAGGCTCAAATCTCCAAAATGTCCAGTGGGACATAAAATAATTAATGAACATGTTACTGAGAATACACAGTACATAGTGAGAGCGTCATTTAAAAAATTTTTAAAAGCCACTTTCATTTTGTTCTCATCTTCATTCTTTAGTAATCCCCCATCAATAGGGAAACCACTGGAGAAGGGAGTAGAGTGTACAAAGAATGATGCCCACGCTGAGCCCAAAATAGTTCCAAGTGGATTTGCCTGCACAAAAGAAAGATGTAATCAGCACCTAGAGTAGGTAGTGAAACACAGTCAACGCTGCTGTTCCTCTCAAGACCCCTGCTGCTCTCCCACCAGAAACGGACTCGCTCTCTGCAATTAGTTGATCTTCCTATGACGTGAAAGCCTCAATTATATTGTAAGTCATATAATAAATCAAGCTTCTTAGATGTAAGAGTCCAGGGCAGTTGTCGGTGGCCTAAATGACTAAGGAGTGACCCATCTTTTGAGACAAGCTTTGAAAACTCAGACTTTTGTGCTCTGTAAAGAGTTTTGTGGTTTTATGACCTTGGGCAAGATCCAGTTCATCATGTCTAGCTTCTAAACAAATCTTTTTCTGGTTTTTTTTGAAATGAAACAGAACTAGAAGTTACAGGGGGTATTCCTTTTATTATTTCAATGAAATAAATGCATGGAAATGCATGGTTCCAGTGAGGAACTATGTGTTTGCTAAGACTGCTAAAACAAAGTACCACACACTGGCTGACTTCATGAGAGAAACTCATTGTACACAGCTCTGGTGGTTAGAAGTCTGAAATTCAGGCGTCAGGAGAGTTGGTTCTTTCAGAGAACTGTGAAGGAGAATCTGTTCCACGTGGCTCTCCCAGCTTCTGATGGTTTCTGGCACTCTTTGGCATTCCTAGGCTTCTGCTACATCATTCCAATCTCTGACTTCATCTTTACTAGCACTCTTCCTATGTGTGTGTCTGTATCTGTGCTTAAATTTTCCCTTTTTATAAGGATACCAGTCATGTTGGATTAGGACCCACCCTAGTGATCTCATTTTAACTTGCTTACCTCTGTAGATATCCTATCTCCAAATAAGACCACATTCTGAGGTACTGGAGGTTACAACTCAAATGTATCTTTTTTGCAGAGAGGAAAACACAGTTCAACCCATAATGAGCCATTTATAGAGATTAGCTTATTATCTGTTTCTGACTCTTCCTTCCATACCTGCCTACACATTTCTTTCCACATTGTCTTGATAGAACCTGTGATCTGGAAAACATCTGGTCAACTTATTCACACTGAGGAGTAAGTGGCTAAAGCTTCCTTTGTCTATCCATAGTATGCAATAGTTCAAAAGGATAAAAATAATGATAGGAAACTGTTAAATTTTTTATGTTATCCTTCCTGGAAATATCTGTATTGTAGCGAATCACAAAGAATTATACCCATTCCTCGTTATAAGTCACAAAACTTGGAGTTATGAGTAAAAACTTGCTAAGCAACCCTTGATTTTCATTGTAATGAATAGAAAAACTGCATTGCCTATTAACAGAAAGATAAAATTGAGTCCCAGATTGGTGATACAATGATATGCACTCATAATTCTCTACTTAAGATTACCATAAACCTGGTGCAGTGGCTCACGCCTGTAATTTCAGCACTTTGGGAGGCCAAAATAGGAGGATTGCTTGAACCCAGAAGTTCAAGACCAGCCTGGGAAACATAGTAAGACCCTGTCTCTACAAAACATAAAAAAATTAGCTGGGTGTGGTGATGCATGCATGGGGGTCCTAGTTACTGTGGAGGCTGAGGTAGGAAAGCCTGGAAGATGGAGGCTGCAGTGAACCATGATCAAGCCACTGCACTCCAGCCTAGGTGATGAGTGAGAACCTATCTCAAAAACAAAAAAGCAATTACTATAAATTTCTTCTTTACCAGCAGTAAAAGATACAAGCATTCCTGAAGGAGCTACAAACATAGCTACTGACATATCATCAGTATTATTTTATAAGCGGTTCAGAGACTATGAAATTAGCAATATATTTAAAACACTTAAGCCAACCATGGCTTCCTCAGAGGTCCAGCCCCTCCAAAAATGCACTCAGGAGCCATTTCTGTACCCAATAAAAGATTAATTTTTTTAATCTCAAGAATGTGGGATATGATAGCACAGCTATCATATTTTTAAAATACTTAAATCAAGTGGACTCTAAGAACTAGAAACCATGATGGAAAACTTGACTTCAGGTATTATGATCTAAAATATAGTTAATTCTCATTATTCATAGTAGGTATAGTTTATAACGCTCTTGTAAACATTGAATTACTGAATACTGAACCATTGCTCCTAAGGGAAATAGAGGGTTAGGTTTCTGCAAGCTTCTGGTCACATTTTTGCCAACCAAACATATAAGCTTGTTTTAGGTGTATTTCTGTTTAAAGACACTTTCTTTAGCATATATCGTTGATTTGTTAACATTGAACTCACAGTTAATAGCACTATAACTCATGCCTAAATGAAACTTATCTAACACACATATTTTATCCGTAAGGTACATCATAGCCTTCTTGTGCTTAAGAACCCTAGGCAGCACTTAACATTATACTTGGTAGCCCTTTTAAACAGCAAAATCACCATCAAAAAGAACAAAAGTGTGAAAAACATGGTACTAAATAAACAGAAAAAGGACACACATATAGTACGAAAGTGAAGTAGGAAGACAGAGTGTTGCTTTGTTGAAATTGAGCTGGGAATGTGTCCAATCTACAACTCAATTCTTTTTTTCTTCTCTGTGCATGTCTGCCAATGATCACAAAAGTGCAGTGGGTATTGATTTGGGGGTTACAAATAAGTTTCAATGAGTAGGAGAATTTGCAAATATGAAAGCCATAAGAAATGAGGTTTGACTGTACATCGACCTGGCTTCTATTGCCCAAAGCCAAACATTAAAAAATGTTTTTTAAAAAAGAGGACTTTATTTGCCTGGCAAAATGGGTTACATTTACACTCCATATTTGTAATTTGTCATGTGAGACCTCAAAGGATGTTGGATAAGTGTAATTAATGTCCAAGCCTTACTGCTGATTCTCTGAGTGAACTTGGTCAAAGGGACTGGTTTTTCATGGGTCTTATTATTCATAAACTGATAGTCTTGGACTACTATGCACACACACACACACACATACACAAATATAAACAAATTATCATAAAACTGTTTTTAAGGCCGGGTTCAGTGGCTCATGCCTGTAATCCTAGCACTTTGGGAGGCCAAGGTGGGTGGATCACCTGAGGTCAGGAGTTCAAGACCAGCCTGGCCATCATGGTGAAACCCCATCTTTATAAAATAAATAAATAAATAAATAAAATTAAAAACTGTTTTTAAGCCCAACACTCATATCCAACACTCAACATTTTAAAATACTTAAAAATCAGGAAAATACATAAAAAATACTCTGGACATATGAAGGACAGTGATATGATAGGAAATTTTTTACTGTATTTCTTTTTATACCTTTTAGTTTTTTAGCTATGAGAATGTATTGCCTTTTAAAAAATTATTATTATTATTATTAATTATTTTGAGACAGAGTCACTCTGTCACCCAGGCTGGAGTTCAGCGGTGCGATCTCGGCTCACTGCAACCTCCACCTCCCAGGTTCAAGAGATTGTCCTACCTCAGCCTCCTGGGTAGCTGGGATTACAGGTGTGCACCACCACTCCCAAGTAATTTTTGTATTTTTAGTAAAGATGGGGTTTTGCCAGGTTGATCAGTTTGGTCTCGAACTCCTGTCCTCAGGTGATCTGCCCGTGTCAGCCTCCCAAAGTGCTGGGATTACAGGCATGAGCCACCATGCTCAGCCTTTTTTTAGATACTAAACTTTAAGGAGAAGAAGAAAGAGGAGGATGAAGAGGAGTCAAGAGGAGGAGGAAAAAGAAGGAGAGGGGGAAGAAAGAAAACCCCTAATTGGCATTTCGCTTTCTGTATCTTAGGAAGTAGGGATTTTAAGCTCAGATTATACTGTGACCATTAGACCAAGGGTTTACATACTTACATATACTTACATATCTTTTTATAAATCATGTACTTATAAATATCTTTCACATTTTTTTAATAAATCATGTATATTTTAAGTACTTACTCCAGGGACAGTTGTTAGCATGTTATTCTATTTACTTTTTTCCTTATGCCTGTGAAATATTAGGTTGAATCATATGAAAATGCAAATATTCAACCATTTTTGACCTGTAGAAATGTCCATTTCTTACGCTCAACCCAACGTTAATATCCCCATTTTAATAATGAAGAACCCAGGATTCACAAAAGCTCAGTGGTGCCATAGTTGGCAAAAGAGGCTCTTGACCTGAACCCAGATCTCCTGTTTCTACTAAATAATGGGGATCAATTTCAGAGTAAATGCATAACTTTCTTTACCTATGTGCAATCTTAAATGCCAACAGATGGTATTTCTTTAATCATGATATCAAGTAAGTCAAGAGTTTCTCCCATCGCCACTCGCCATCCATTCCTAAGAATTGTGTCTGGGAGGTGGCACAGGCCGGGCTGCCCTGTTCTCCCTCAGACATTCCTTCTGCTGCTACTGCAGCTGGCAGGCCCCTGGAACTCTAGTATCTTGCTGCCTACCTCAGCTTTGGAGGCACACATCCTAACTGCTCTTAAGCAGAAGGTCTACCTCACAGACCACTTGACCACTTCCTCTGAAACGACGAAGGCTGTCTTGGATCCAGACCATTATCTAGTCTCAGGAAGGAGGAAAGTCCAGCTCGACATACTTTACACACTCCAAGCCTTGAGTCCCTTCAAGGCATTGACTTTGAAATGTTGCAACCTTCACTTTGAAGTTGTGGCTTTGGAAAGACTCTTAAACACCTCTTTGCTTATGGTTTCAAAGTCCATTTTAAAATGCAAAAGAAAAAAAATTCAGAAGCAATTCTGTTTTCTTTTGTTACTTTCTTGAGGCAATAAAGCAAAATAACTGTTGCCTGAATAATGAGGCTGAGGGGAGGGGTAGGGATAATGGAAGAGAACAGATGGGAGAAGAGGCAAGGGGAAGTTCACGTTCAGCTTTCTGTCGTGCCACATTCATTGGTTATTCTTTTCTCAAACACAACTTTTCAAGTAGTTCTCAAATTTGGTGGTGCCCATGAAATTGTTCAGGGGAGTTACTTAAAATGCTCAGAGCCTGCTTTATTTGGAGAATACTCTGGACCAATGGAAACAGGCTAATCTATAACGTTGTGTTAATGCCACTTGTGAACAAGTCCAGATTGAAATAAAAGCATACGATCCTACAAAATAGAAGGAAATATTTTAGGTGAATGAAACTGAAATTTATTTTTCAACCAAGCGTTGAATAGCAACTCAGTGCTGTTTGAATAGCAACGCCCATTGTGATTATGGATCCAAAGCCTTATTGATTTGCCTGCGAAGCAGTTCTTTTAAACACAAGTGGAGTGCTGGGCCATTATTTAACCAAGACTCTTGTACCATAGAACCGCATCAAAACAGCATGACAGTTCAGAGGAGAGTCAAGCAAAATGTACTTCTGTGCTATATCTAAATTGCAAAGGAGAGGAAGGACTTGGGAAAACAGTGTAATTAGAGGCACTTTAAGCTCCCTAGTAGGAGGAAAAACAAAAAACTCTATATTTAAAATTTTACTGGAAACTTGAAGTTCTAAGGTGGTAAAGGTAAGGCTCAGGGAACAAGAAGGGAGGGATAGAAGGAAGAAGGCACAATGTGTACTCAGATATCTTAAAGAATCAAGGAAACAGTTCTGGGAGAAAGGAATAGTAACATAACATTTCTCTTAAGCAGTACAATGAGCGACGTCAGGCTGGAGAGAAAAAGAATAGAGAATGTGGGGAGAGATTTGACAAGGTAGAAAGAACTGAGATGAAAGCACATTGAATATAAGAGAGAAAATAAGATTTGATTTTTTAGGTAGAAATATTCTTCTAGTACAAAGTCTCCAGGAATGCTATTCATGTTTAATTGTGCTCACTATATATATATTTTTTATGAGATGGAGCCTCATTCTGTTACCCAGGCTGAGTGCAGTGGCACAATCTCGGCTCACTGCAACCTCTACTTCCCAGGTTCAAGCAATTCTCCTGCCTCAGCCTCCCGAGTAGCTGGGACTACAGGCACCTGCAACCACACCTGGCTAATTTTTGTTTTTTTAGTAAAGACGGGGTTTCACCATATTGGTCAGGCTGGTCTCAAACTCCTGACCTCAGGTGATCCACCCGCCTCAGCCTCCCAAAGTGCTGGGATTACAGGCCCATGCCTGTAATCATGCTCGACCTATTTTTCTTAAATTACTCTAAAAAGTGCTACTCAATCTTCTTGGCCACAGTTCAGAGGAGGGTTAGGGAGCCTCATATAGTCTCAGATAATTTCCTCTCCCAAGGGCTAATTTTGCTTTCCTACGCAGTCCTGCCATACGGGAAAATAAACGTCACTTGTTTCTTCAAAAAGAAACCACTCTCAAAACAACTCTAGTTGTTAAAAAGGAGGCAAAAATACCAATGTTTCGTTTTTCCTGTAAAAGCTTTCTTCTTGCACAAATAATCCCTCATGGCTGCATAATACTTTACACTTTTAAAAGTAATGCACTTGGCCAGGTGCAATGCTCATGCCTGTAATCCTACCATTTTCAGAGGCCGAGGCAGGTGGATCACCTCAGGTCAGGAATTTGAGACCAGCCTGGCCTGGCCAACATGGTGAAACCCCATCTCTACTAAAAATAGAAAGAAAAAAAAAAAACATAGCCAGGCGTGGTGGTAGGCACCTGTAATCCCAGCTACTGGGGAAGCTGAGACAGGTGAATCCCTTGAACCCACGTGGCAGAGGTTGCAGTGAGCTGAGATTGCACCATTGCACTCCAGCCTGAGCAACAGAATGAGACTTTGTCTCAAGGGAAAAAAAAAAAAAAGTAATACACTTTCAGATGCATCACCTCATTTGAATTTCAGTACAGTCTAGCATAAAAGGCATTTTCCCTACCATGTGTTTTTACATACTGCTTTTTCCACTGTCAAAAGCAATATAAGGTTAACATGGTTAATTAGTTTCTTGTAACCTCAATACTTCAACCTTTCACTGTTTTCTCTTTATTGTTTTTCTCTTTCCTCCTGACTAGTGAGCATTTTATGCTGCTGGGCAGTTCTCTTGACTCTGGCAAATTGTTAGTCCTTCACTTAGTGAACTAACCAGGACTTTTAAGACCTAGAAGTCTGGGTTGGGATACATATCTGGCCTCCTATGTCATAATAGCCAGCTGCCCAGGTCACTCATTAGTAGTGGGAGAACCACTATGGCCTATTGAAGCTGTTGAAGGACATCCAGGGCTATCACCCAAAGTTTGAAAGCCAGACTAGACTTGGCTTTGAACCCTAAATTTACCATTTAATACCTCTTTGGTGTCCTCTGTAAATGGTAATATCTACTTAATGTTGTAAGTTTCTGAGTGCAATAGAGTTCCTGCCATATAGTAGGTACTTAAGGAGTTTCATTCCTCTGCTTTGTCTCATAGAAGGAGCACCACCAACGAGAGGAATCACCCACCTCTTAGGAGACAGGGGTAGGATATGATCTCAATAGAAATAGAGAAGTGAGGCCTGGTGCAGTAGCTGATGCCTGTAATCCTAGCACTTTGGGAGGCTGAGGCGGGTGGATCACCTGAGGTCAGGAGTTCGAGACCAGCCTAGGCAACATGGTGAAACCCCGTCTCTACTAAAAATACAAAAATTAGCCAGGTGGAGTGGCACATGCCTGTAGTCCCAGCTACTTGGAGGCTAAGACAGGAGAATCCCTTGAACCTGGGAGGAGGAGGTTGCAGTGAGCCAAGATCGTGCCACTGCACTCCAGCCCAGGCAGAAAAAAAAAGAGAGAGAAATACCGAAGGGCATTTCTTTTTTTTTTTTTTTTCATTTTTTTTTTTTTTTTTTAGAGACGGGGTCTCGCTATGTTGCCCAGGCTGGAGTGCAGTGGCTATTCACAGGCGCAATCCCACTACTGATCAGCACGGGAGTTTTGACCTGCTCCGTTTCCGACCTGGGCCGGTTCACCCCT